>CDMY01000579.1:26010-46130 GCA_001179505.1 Vitrella brassicaformis | reverse complement strand
GTGGTTGGTCATCTCTCTGATGCACGTATGCAGGGTGCCGGTTGCTGGTGTCTGCCCAAGGGCGCCCCGTGCCAGCGCTGCCGCAGCTCCAAGTGCGGGGGCTGGTGAGCCAAGGCACAACACCGACGACGGGACGGGACCACTTGAGTGAACAGACAGACAGACAAGAAGTGTCAATTGAGTTGGGGGCAGTTGCTTTGCTTTTGGGATATAAACACAACACAGGGGGCCGAATCGATATCATATCGATGGACAGACAGATCCACATTCTTAATCCAATCTCATCATCACCAGATAATATGTTATATGGAATCAACCACGGCATGCACTGCACACGTAAGCGTTCATTACTTTGCGACCAACACGCAACGACCAAGTAAGTCGGCACCATACCATTGCACATCCCATCCACCGTTGATTCATGGATCGCATCCGTGTGCCCACACTCCTGCGCAAAGACTCACGAAGCTGCTCTCCCACGTGTGCCTTTCCTCCAGATGTCGCCTCGTACTTGTCGCCTGGGAAGGGCCAGGAAGGAGGGGTGTAGGTGTGTCTGTCGGCAGTCGGCTGATAGCGTATGCCGATAAAACCAAAAGCAGCACCCGACCCCAAAGACTCTATCCGTATGTCTACTTTTGCCAATCAGACGAGCAACAGTACCTCGCGCACGCGCGGCCTTCAGAAAGTGCCGCCCCGGTAGCCGAAATTTGAACCGGGCGAGTCCACGAATTGGATGTAGCTGCACAGCACAGGCACCACACATATACGTGAGCCAAACGGTTCGTAGCTGCTGTGCTACGACTGACTGACCATCTGTCGGAGGGTACACCCAAGTGTTTCTCCACGAGGCCGCTGCAGCAGCGACAGGTAGGCATGTCACAACGACAGCAATCACGCAGGCTCTCCTCTGTTCAGTACCACACGACGTGATAATCTCTACCTGATGGTCGCCGACACCTGCAGCTCCAGACAAACACACACACACAGCCAGGGAATGGGCCGTGCCCCTCCTCTGGGCCTCAATCATTCATTCACTGTTGTGCCCATCCCATCTAACCTTTGGGTTCGTGTCAGGGCCTATCTTGCCGATGGAGGCAAGGTAGACAAACGCCACGGGCCCCTCTGACCCACCGAACCGCATGTTACTCCTGGTATAGCTGACGAGCATGTAGGACTCAGGCTTGCCCAGGCCAGAGGCGACTGCACTGCTGGCCTCGGTGAGAAAGGCGTCCTCGGCGGCCTTGTCAAGATCTGCAGTGCTTGTGACGATTAGCGAGGGCATCTACGTGAAGATTACATGACACAGATGTGAGCTGAGGCAGACAATTGGAAAGCCCTTTTTGTGCACAGTGTTGTGGCACTATCTTCTGCGCTGACGTTTATACCATGATTGGTGTGAGCCTCCGCCCAGATCTGAAGGACTGGCGTTGGCGTGTGTGTGTGAGAGGCATTGTCAGACGATAAGCATCGCCGCCGAGATTTATTGAGACGGCAATGCAAAACAGAAGGATGCGCCGCATTCTGCTATTATAGATCTTTCTCAC
Source organism: Vitrella brassicaformis (assembly GCA_001179505.1). Classification (NCBI taxonomy): domain Eukaryota; family Vitrellaceae; genus Vitrella; species Vitrella brassicaformis. The sequence goes on along the minus strand of CDMY01000579.1, from coordinate 44,586 downwards.
CCTTCCCCGCCCCCTTCCTGCGAGCTTCCAGCTCCGGCTCGCAGGTGGTGCGCGCATGTTGACGTCTGCTCTTCCTCTTGGGTCGACAGAAGACGACGGCAGGAAGAGAAAAGAGGTTTTGAGGGCATCTGGTGTGAGTGAGAGTCTTTTTCTTCGCGGAGCGTAGAGCGGGCCACTGAAGCAGGAAGGCAAGATGAGATGCACCTCGCACGCAGGCTAGGCAGTGAGGGCCGCTGCATTCTTGCGAAGCCACACGCCTCATTCGCTCCGTCCTTTGTCCTCCTTTTCTGACATTTGTGCTCTGCAGTCGAGTCGTGCTTTTCGTATGGCCAGAGAGCGGCGCAATCTTCCCGACATCAACAATTCTCACCGCTGAGGTCGAGAAGCCCGTGTGTGGGTAATGGATGCACCAGCGAACGCAGTTGCCGGCGACTCAGCTGACGCAGAAGGTGTGGGCAGTGACGTCAGTCAAGGTGCGGCAAGTGCTGACGATTCTCTAGTGGATCGAGCGGGCGAGTCGGCTAATGAGGACCAGCGGGCGGGTGGTCCTCACGGCACTTTGTCGCCCGAGAACCTGCCCCCTTTTCCCCTCAACTCGGCTGTCGCATCGTCATCCCCCTCTTCGCTCCTGGTAGACCGACAATCGCCTGAAAGTGCCGCCCAGCTGGGCGCAGGGGAGAAGGGCCGAGGCGGCAAGACATCGCTGTAATCGCTATCATCTTCAGCCAGTGACGGAGGCTATGCCCCTCTGAGTCTTGGGAGGCAGGGCCGGGGAGGGAGTCGGCTGCGCGAACGGTGCAGCGGCCGGCACATTCGGCACGGCAGCCGGCGGCAGAAAGCGGGCAAGGCGTCACGAAGGCCTGGGGGAGGCCCAGGTACACAAAGGAAGAAGAGTACCAGATTCTGACCTCCAATAATTCTGCGGGTCTTGTGTGTGACTATCCATTCCTTCAGGTTCTGCCATGGCTGTCCCATTCCTCGCCACGAGTGTGTCGGACGCCAACCGCCTCGCCGGCTATAGAGAGTCTCTTCCTTTGTTCTTCTCGGGCGGCGCCTCGGGTCCTCCTTCATCGGCGCCCTCCCCCTCCCCCTCTCGCTTCCCCTCGCCCGCCAGCTCACCGGCCCCATCAGCTTCGGCATCAGGGTCGGCGTCGGCCTCGGCTGCTGGCGGTGTCGTGGGCACTGTGGGAGTGGACGATGTGCGCGGCAGCTCCCACCTGGTGGGTATGCGAAGTCTGCATCACATCAAGACCGCCAGTCCGTCCCAGAGCGCCAGTGTGACGCACACCAACAACAGCAACACCCACAGCTGCAACCACAGCAACACCAATACCAACAGCATGAGCACACACGCGGCCACTGGCGTCGCCACCGAGACAGACACGTGCCCGCATCTGCCCGACCTCAAGGCATCGCTGTCTGTGGGAGGCGGTCCTGCCGGCTCTCCCAAGGGACGGACGAGGAAGAGCAGGAAGAGCGCCAGTGCAGATGGCAGTAGGGACGTCGCAGAGCAAGGGAGGGCCACACTGGTGCGGGGTCGCGCCAGTAGAGGGCCGGGCGGCAAGGGGGGAGCCTTGTTCCACCTCCCCTTCGGCCACGGCGGGCATTATCCCCAGGTCCGCGGTCGCGTGGGCGGTCTGGTGGGGCCGGGTGGCGCGATGTCGCTCCCGTCGCGTTCCCTGGCCTCTCATTCCTTTGCTGCCAGCCTCCGCAGCTCCCTCTACAGTCTCAGCCACAACCCCAGCTGCCCACAGCCGTCGAGTCACCCCATTTCCCGCGACCCATCCAGTGACGACAGACCCGATCGCTTCAGCACACCTGTGCTGCCCAACAGCCACACGAGCCGGCAACACGCCGAAGTCGATCGACTGGCTGCCGACAGGCAGGGCGGCATGGACATCGCTGCCGCTGGACGAGTGGGGGGCACTGTAGGTGACGCGGACGATGCCACCCACAACGACCCCGGCCTCGCCCTGTCCGATAGCCACAGCATGAGCCACAGCGGCCTGGGCGAGTCAGCAGCAGGGGGCTACAATCGTCGGACAGTGCCGCACCCCATCCTTGGCAAGCGGAAGGTGCAGCTGGAGATGGCGCTGCATGAGCAGTCGAGTGTGAGTGTTGGCTATGCGGGCGGGGATACGATGAGCGTGTCAGCGTCGGCCATCCTGCCGCTCGTCCAGCACTCGGTGCAGGGGTCGCTGTCGCCCGCTCCTGAGGCGGCTGCCAGGCCGGCAAGCGACCTCGAGGTGCTTCTGACGCAGCACCAAGGACGTGACATTGTGTCGCCGGCGCCGTTGAAGAGACCAGGTGAGTGAGGTGAAGACCAGACACCAATACCCATTATGACCTCTCTGTTCGCCTCCTCTCAGATGTATCGACGTTGGGCTGCTCTGTTCGATCAACAGAGAGCGACGTGGCAGGCGACTCCTCCAATCTCGCGTCGTCCTCCGAGCGGCCTGGTGGACGGCCGCAAGGCGAGACACCAGCGGCGGACGAGCCACCCATCACCCAGCTGCCCATCGCCAATGGTCGTAGCACTGAGGGCGTCACCGACACCACGACAACAGCTGCAGACGGCGTACGCAGGGAAGGGAGGGACGGCGACGCGCGGCCTTCTGGGGCTGCGACAAGCGCCAACATGGACGCCACATCAGCGGCCGATTATGCGTCCAATCCCAGCATCAGTGCGTCGTTGCCGCCCGGCCCAGGACCTTCCAAGCAGTCCCCAATGCCCCAGCCTACTTCGCCGGCTCGCCAAGCGCCCAGTCCGGCCAACGGGGTGCTCGCCGACCGAGACCGCAGTGAGGATGCAAACGCCAACCACAGCACCGACAGTGCTGGCAATGCATCCGGGCATGGGGAGACGAACGGGCTTGTTGTCGAGGGTGTGGTGATGGTGGGAGTGCCCTTGGTTAAGGACGTCAGGCAAGAAGATGCGTCGCCGGCAGAGGAGGGCGCCAACACCGAGAATGACTCAGCAGAGGCGGAGGAGGCACCTGACACGTCTGCTGCAGCCGAGGGGATGGCCAATCAGTCGGGCGAGGGCGGGGAGGAGGCGGCGGCCAGACCGCCTGGTAGTCTCTTAGGGGTTGCAAAAGCCATTGGGGAAGTGGTGGATACGGCCGCCAACAGTGGGGACGCACCAGGTATGCTCTGAGCACCACTGTACATTAACCTCCTTCGTCAATGGTCTCTCGTTCTGTGTGCAGTGCCGTCGGCCCCGTCGGCGTTGTCGCCTCCCCCCTCCCTCATCCCTCCTGGTGCGATGGCCGTGCCCGTGCCCGTGCCGCTCGACTTGGACCGGAGCCCTCACGGCATGACGAGCAGCAACCAGGCGTCCGCTGCGTCACCGTCCATCCAGGAGGGCGTCGACTTCCTCCAGATCGACAACAACGACGCGCAGAGGGAGAGAGGCGAGAGCGCAAGGCAGGATTCCCACGTCTTCGCCGATGTGTCACAGCCGGCAGCAGCTTCATCGTCATCAACAGCACGGCCCCCCCGGCCCCCGCAGCACGAGAGTGAGGCAGAGAGATCGCTCCTGTCGGGGGCCGGTCAGCCGTTCGCCAGCATGATGGCTGCAGCAGCGAGCTCGCCGTCAGCAGACCGTTCGCGGGCGCCTCTCCCTCCCACTGGTCGAGGCGGCGTTAGGCGCATTTTGCCAGTCCTGTCTGGAGGTCCCTCCTCACAGCAGCCGCCCAGACACGCCCCGAGCCCGGACGACCCCACCCCGCCCCCCACGCCAAGCCCGGTGCCCACACCACCGACACCTGGCTTCATCGCCGAGGCCGCTGCGGCTGGAGGCTTTAACTCGCCGGGTTCTCTGCGTGGCCGGGGCCGCGTGAGATCTCCCCCTGGCCGAGCCAGGCGATCCGATGGGCCTGTGCTGCCCACACAGCGGGGAGAGGGGGCGGCAGGTGGTCAGCAGCAGCTGTCGCCGTCGTGGAGTGAGCCCGAGAGGCAGCAGCAGAGGGCAGATGGTGGCTTGAGGGAGCCCAACCAGCGGCAGGAGGGCGCCCTTCACCACACAGACATCGGCTCATCCTCGTCCACACCCAGCCGACAGCGACCACTGCAGCCGCGAGACGTCAATGCGGGAGGGGAGGGGCGGGGCGGCCACAGGGAGACCGACCTTCATCGACCAAGCAGAGGCCTGCGTGGCGGCCCCGTGCTGCCCTACACTCCGTTGTCTACTGCCGGCGCCACTCGAGGGGACACCTCGACCACAACAGGGACGGCCAGGGGGCGGGGCTCCCACCGCCATCGGGGCGACCATGTTGCTGCAGCATCACAGCCCGCTTCGGCGTCGTTTGCGAACTCTGCTCAGTACTCGATGTCTGCGTCGGGACCCAAAAACATCCACGCCATCAACAGGAGGCTCGGCAAACTGCAGGTCGGTCAGCACAGAGAGATCAAATGCAGCGTGCACTTTTGAGACATCGTGTTGTGTTGTGTGCTGTGCAGGAGTACATCGAGAAGATGACGGAAATGGTTGAGCACACCCTCCACTCAGAGGAGCTCCACGCCCTAGAGATGCAGCAGCTCCGTCTCCGCATGTGGGCCGAGCGATCGGCCAGCCTCTCGCCGTCCGCTGCTGACCGACACTCACAGCCAACAGCCACAGCCGCAGCCACACCCACGGCCCTCAACGACCTCTTCCCATCCGGGCCATCCAACTACGACCGGTCGAGGTCCTCCAGGCACGCTCCGCTGCCCCCCCTCCCGTCACTCGGCGAGGCCACCAGCGCCATACAGCGGGGGAATGCATTCCTCAGCCACGCCGATGGCCATGCACACGTGGAGGCCTCCGGTGGGCCGCCGAGGGAGACAGCAGAGAGAGAGCCATCTCGGCCCTCACAGAGCCCCGCAGGTGCCTCGACCCGCCCCGAGCTCAACGGCAGACAGACGGGAGAGAGGGGCGGCTCCCCTGCCCCTGCCGCTGCTGCTGGGGACCGCGGCCTTCGCAGCACACGGAGTGATGGGAGGACGGAACGGACAGGCGCAGCAGACCCTCTCATCCGTCTCTCGTCTCGCTCGCCCTCGAGGAGAGGCCGACTGCCGCCACGGAGCGAAGGAGGAGCGTCGTCCCCCCACGACGGCTCCCCCGACCCACACGAGCGGCAGCCGACTCGACGTGAGTGGAGTGCCAACTTGGGGGCCGGGGCTGGGCAGCCAACCTCGCCTTCGTCACCATCTATTGACCGGTTTAATCCGCAAGGCGAGCCGGAGGGTGCGGGAGATGGGCCTGACCACCAAGATGACGGCTCGGCGCCCAATCTGCGGGCGAGCGCACGGACGACAGGCATAGAGACGCCTGCCGAGAGCGCCATGGCGCCTGGGCCGAGCGGCCTTACGACTGCGCGGCAACCACACGAAGGCGAGACGGGCCAGGAGGCCCCAATCCTGTCACTCCCGGCTGCTGTGGCTGCTGGTGCCGACGGCCTGGTCAAGGACGAGAGGGAGGTCGCGGACAAGAGCCCGCTGCATGATCTCCGACGCGTGAGCCCGTCGAGCATTGGTGGTGGGAGCGGCAGTGTCCGGAGCAGCCTCAGCGGGAGTCGGTGTGTGAGGCGGACCCGGCTGCCACACGAGAGGGACCGACCGAGTGAAGACGGCGGGGCAAGCCTGACCCCTCACCGCAGCCCCACTCTCACAGCCGAGGCTCTCGAACGCGCCCGTCTGGCCGAGCTGGAGAGGAGGGGCTCTGTCAGCCCCGATCGGCGAGGAGGAGGGACGACACCCGTCGGATCTCAAGTCGGGTCACCGGCACTCAGGGGGAAACCGCCGCTGCCTCGCGGGAGTCCGAGGTCGACATCGTCTGGGCGGCCGCCACTGCCTGCGTTGGCCTCCCAGACGGCACCTGTTGAGGGAGGGCTGGGGATGGGTCGTGGAGGGGGAGGGCTGGCTGACGATATTAGTAGACCTCTGACAACCACCCCTGCGGAACAGGTCAGTCAGTCAGGGACGGACGGAGAATGGGGCGGGGGACGATCCACGGTGGTGCCAGCCAGGAGATTCTGCGTGATGTGGTGTGGTTCTGTTGTCCCAGGTCCGTATATCACCCAGTATTGCTCGCGTCACGCCGGCAGCGAGCGCCCCCGTCTCTGGCAGCGAGCGCGGATCCAAAAACAGGTGAGGGAAGCATGGAGCGGGCGAGCGGCAAGCGGATCAGCTTCACTCGTCCCCCATTCCTATACGACACTCGTGCCTTTCATTCCTTCGTGTTTCACTTTTGATTGTCCCTACCCTTTTAGCGCGTGGGGCTGCCGTAGCTGCTCGGAGGTGACCTCACCCACTCACACACATGACGCAACACAACTGAGTGCAGGAGCTCACGTGCGTTCTGGTGTGTGGTATTTGTGCAGCATCCGTGTCGGCTGCAGTGACCGGGCATTTTATCTTCGTTGGCTGGCTGAGGCAATCAAGGTTGGTAGATCGTTTGATCAGTAGGGACGGGGTGGGCGGGCTCACGGCAATGGGCGCGTGAGGCCTGCCTGCCTCCCTGCCTGCCGTCCGGGCCGCACTCATGTCATCATCACTTGGGGGGTATTTTGAACGAATGCATAGTGACGTGTGTCTGTCAAGAGGATGGATGAGTCTGAGTGCGTGTGTTGTGCTGTGTATGTCTGCCTCGAGTGTGCGTGTGCACTCTACGTGCTATTTCTGCCCCTGCCTGCACGCTCGCTTCTTGCTCTCTGCCATATATCGCCTTTACTCCCCTTTGATCTGTCTGGATGCTCCGTTCACGATCGGCTCTAACTCTTGATGACATACATGATGTGACTGATGAGCTTTTCCATCTTTATCCCGTCACCCCACCAGTGTCTTATGCACGAGATACATGCGCTGCTCCCCTACCAGCCAGCCAGCACACCCCTTCTTACACGGCTGCCAGGGCCGCCCAGTCACGTTCATATGCCCCTCTCTCTTTGCTTTGCTTTTGGACACGGTGCTTTAGCTTTTGCTCTCTAGGTCTGTCTGTTTCCATCCAGGCACCGCACCGCACACGTGGATGGGATGAGTGTATGTAGGTGAGTGAGTGGATAGCGGCTTGGGCGAAAAACAGAGAGGAACGAGAGGCGTGTGAGGTGTGGTGCATGGCTGGCTGCGTGAGAGTCTGTGCCCTCCCTCGCTCACTCATTTATTCACCTTGCGACTTGGTCATTGGCTGAGGAGGTGGTACCTGCATTGATACGATTTTCGATCGACCCGTCGTGTGTGTGGCCTTCCCCGCCCTCCCCTTCCTATCTCTTGGATGCAGACATGGTATACGTACCTACACGATGACACACACATGGGTGCTTTTTTCTACTCACATACGTACAACGAGAGAGACGAGATGGATGGGCAAAGGTCTGCTCACTTGCCATACGAACGAATGACACGGGCCTACAAATTAGCAGCCCTGAAACCCCAACAGACAGACAGACAGACAGACGGCAGACAGCGATGTATGGGCGGCAGTGTGCTCGCGCAAACACAACGAGTGGTTTGTTTTCTGCTGTTTGGGATGCATAGTGACCTCCTTTGTGTGCCTGCGTCATGCTTTATGATGGATGGGTGTGCCGCCAGTCTCCCAGGATTTCACTCTTGATGGTATGGGACCGCCCACCCACCCGTACATACATACTTACCTCGTCACACACACACACACACACACACACACATGCGCCCGCAGACCATCTGCCTCCCTCCCTGTCTGCCTGCGGTGTGTTATGTTGTCGGTTTGTTGTCGGTTTGTCTGCCTGCTATCTTATGTGTTCGTATCTGATTTAATCGCACACACGACACCACATTGCACCTCATACCTGATTTGTCCCCTGGTCGTACATGACGATACAGAGACTGCTGCATGGATGGATGGATGGATCGAGAACCTGTAACGGCGCGCCAGCTTAGCTCGCTACATTCGAGACGGCGGGATGGCCCCCCCACCTCCTCCCTCACCTCCCCCGCCGCCCGCCCGCCTGCAAGCACGACTTGGCCACACCAATGACCTCTCACAGCTCGACAAACACCTCACCCAGCACGAGCAGGCCAACATCAGGCGTGTGTTCTTCGAACTGGACATCAACGAGGACTCGGTTATCGATGCGTATGAACTGCAACACAGCATGAGAGAAGATGGAATCATACTCCCGCTCCGGGCTGTGCAGGGGCTCATCTGGTGAGGCAGCAAACACACCAATGGATGCATTCATGGCTGATGGAAGGATGACCTCTTTACGTGTTGTTGGTGCCTGCAGGGAGGCGGACGAGGACCTGAACGGCGTGTTATCCCTTGACGAAGTGATGCGGATGTACCTGCGAGCGAAGAACGACTCGACGGGCCTTGAGCCGAGAGGGCTGTTCAACTATGTGCTGTATAAGGTGCTGGACAGGGATAGAGACAGGTCTATTCAGATGGACGAGATGTACACGTTCCTCGCTAATCTGTTGCCCTTCCCAACTGTTGTCAGAAAGTGCGTGAGTGACCAACCAGGGAGACACAAAGGCATGCCCGCCACATCAGCCGGCCTTGTGTGTGTGTACGTGCGGACAGAATGGAGTATGTGTTCGGGAGGCACTTGTACACTGCACCAATGGCAGCGGTGACGGCCAAGCAATGGCTGCGCATACTTTCATCCAGCCTGTGGAGCGACTCGACACCCATAACTGACGATGACATGCTACGGAGGATTGCCAAGGACAAGCGCTCTCACGTCTCTGAGGTGCGGCACCGGATCGACTGCAGGCTCAGCAAGGATCTGGACAAAAGGCTCAGCCACATGTATAGGCGCAAGACTGAGCTCATAGTGCCAAAAGTAAAGCCGAAGGCGAAGAAGGAGAAAGAGAAAACGCCTGTCTCGCCGCGTTCAGCCCCTCCAAAGCCGTCACATCGCGCCAAGAGGGCCTCTGAAGCTCCTCGGGAGACTCTGGCCCTGGCCCTCTCACAAGAGAGCCAACTTAAGCCAGAGGTGAGACACACGAGACACGAACAGATCAATCACCTATCTGACTACTCTGTGCCAGCAGGGTGCTGCCGTCAGTGTCCCCGGGCCGAGCCCGCTGGCGGCCAAGGAAGAGCTCCGTCTTCCCATCGGTCCAGCACAGCCAGCAGGCGCTTCCCCGAAGGCACGCAGCCCAGCAAGAAGTGCCAGCCGCAGGGCATCGGCTTCACCGACCAAAGGGCGGAAGAAGTCGCAGATCATCCAGAGAGAGGAGTCCGGGCAATTGTTTGACTTCGGCGGAGGTCCGAAGGCGGACCCACGGGCCCTTTGGCGGGAGCAGATGCTGTCCAAACACGGGGCAGCGGCACCGAAGAAAGGGGTGAGTGCAGCAGAGGGCAGTGGCTCACCAACTGGGGCGGGGGGAGTGACATTCAAAGACTGATCTGAATGGGGAGTCGGGACGGGTGCTGCATGGTGGCTGCTCCCGTCGCCGACTCTCTTCCAGCTCGTGGTTATTTTTTCATCAATGCACTGTCCAGCGTGCACATCCATATATACATGTCTGGCGTTAGTGTGTGGCTGCGTGGTGGAAATGTGAATGAATGTTTGCATTGGTTGTACGAGACCGAGGCTTGTGGTGGACACTCTCACGTGTGGGTGAGTCGGTCTTTATTTGTCAACACATGTCCATCTCTTGCACATTGCTGTCTCAGTCTTCCTCCGTGTACTCGTCCTGCTGTCCGTCCGCTGCTGCTGTCTGTCTGTCCCTCACAGCAGCGTCCTCAAAGATACTCTCCACCTCATCTTCCTCGTTCTTGACCGCTTCTCGCTCTGCCTGTGCAGCCGTCTCCTCAACCTGGCACCAACACAACACACACAGACATTTTCAGCAAGGACATGCCATTGGTCCATCCAGTTGTCTGTCTTACCTCTTGGAGCACAGCTTTGACCTGCTCTTTCCGTTCCTCTTGTTCCATCTGCGACTTGAGCGAAGGCGGGGTATGCTCGTTGCTAATGGCGCCATTCGTCACGTCGACTGGATCATCAGATCCACACACATGACGATTGTTCTGTATCTCTGTGTCCTTTGGTGACTGACCCTTTGCTGCTTTGCGAGGACCGTTTCGCTGCCTGAACGATGAGAGCAGCGGTGCGTCTTTGTGTGCTTGCTCGAACTCCTTCTGCTCCTCCTCTTCCTCGGCCCTCTGCTGACTGTCGACCCGCGCAGAATTGACTGATCCACAGAGACACAATCACATCTGTGTGTCTGTCTGTCTGTCTGTCTGTGTGTGCGTGTTGAGGCACCTTGTTCCTTTTGCTTGGTGTCTTGCTCCTGTTGCTCCTCCAGCTCGTCCATCTGCTGTTGCTTGTCCTGGGCTGCCTGCTGCATCTCTCGCAGCTCAGCAATTGCCGGGTCCTCCTTGTCTCTCTGAATCGAGTGGGACGGAATCGGGCCATTGCTGATGCGGCGAGGCCGTGTCTCCTGTGGCATAGCGAGGTCGTCGGCCTCGCTCTGCAGCTCGTCTTGATAGATCTCGGCGAGGCTCGGCTGATCCTCTGCCGGCTGCTTCAGGCGCACGGAGCGAAAGACGAGGCCAGCCTGCACACAAACAACCGAAGCAGCGCGTGATCCATCCATCTCGTGTTTGTGTCTCTGCCTTTTGTTCGTCTGTTGTTGTTACCCGTGCGAGTGCCTTCTTCTTGTTGCTTCGGTTGACGTCGACGCATGAGGCGGCAGTGGAGCAGCAAAGGAGGAGCAACAATGCCCAGGCGAACCGGCTCATCATCTTCGCCTGCCTGCCTGCTGTTGACTGCTGTGTGGAGGGGTGGGACTCGGCTGTGTGCAAGTTGACTCGGGACGTACATATGTATACGAATTGTACGCATACCAACGCTGCCGTTCTGTCCACTCAGTCACGCATGCACTCGCTCCTGCCCATCAGCCCTGAGGGAGGGAGAAAGCTGGAGCCAGGTTAGGACGACCCCTGCAGACACAAACCGCACCGATCGATCCTTCGTCCTCGCTCATGCCCATGCAGGGTGTGCATTCTCTCTCACCGATTCGACTGTAGACACTTCGCTCGTAGGCATCCTTGAAGTTCAGACGGCTCTCACCACGACGGGCGGGCCTCTCAGCCGACACGAGAGACCTCAGCCCACCTATCATCCTATGCCTCAAAGCGCCCACCAATCGGCCCATCCTCCCCTTCTCGTCCCATCCTTCCACGGAGTAGTGGCTCAGCGAAAGTCCCTCAGCAGCCACGAGGGCATCGACCGGACTCATCATGTCCAAATAGCGGTGCAGCAGCGACATCAACAGAGCGTGCAGGGATTCCGATGGCTCGGTGGGCGAGTGCGCGATTCTAAGCGGCGAGAGCAGGTCGAGTGTTGTGGCGTGGGCGAAGACCGAGAGCGCGCTGTGGAGGTCCCAGTGATGGCTATTCGTCTCCAGGGATCGCCGCAGGGATGGCAGTATATGGCGCCACAAGCTCACATCCTGCGCGTAACACAGAGATGTCGGCATGCCTGCCAGCCTTTGGCCATCCCATCACGCCCTCACCTGTGCCCGCGTTGTTTCAAGCGACTCTAGGATGTGCACAAAGTCTGCAGGCGCCAGATCATCATATGGCCGCGATGCCGACGAAGCTCCACCGTTCACAGCAGTCTTGAAGTGGCGCATGACGAGCTGCGTCAGCGACTCCAGTGCCTGCCTCTCGTCAATGGCCAGAGCGTCATCGGATATCTGCCGTGTTAGGGGAAGAAAAGCAGCCGAATAGCTGTGGTTGTAGTGGTCGTTGCCGTCCTGTATATCCGCTGCAGAAGCGGCGTCTTGCTCTTTTGCTAAGATGCGTGTGGGGGACGGCGGCCGTTGGTGCTCGAATCGGGTGAGGGCTTGGAGGGTTAGCGAGTGGTGCTGCAGAGAGAAGCCCTGCACACGCACACCCACAAACCACATTTGCCGTCCCTTTGTATGTCATGGTGTTTCGACCTGCGAGGATGTCGAGAGAAAGGTCCTCACTGCAGCGAGCAGGCGAGGGTCCCAAACCTCCAAAGATGCCTGAACAGACACCCAGAAGGCTTTGGTGGGGCACCACATGGATGCAGACAAGATGACTTATCTTACCAGTGCGAGCATTGAGTGGGAGAACTGCTGTGGCGTCAGCCGTTGCGAATGGCAGAGACGCACAAACACATCTACAAGGACAGCAATAATCTGCCTCTCTCTCCATTGCATCCAACTGAGCCCCACAGCCACGTTCATCAGCACGCTGCCGTCCATGCGAGGCGACAGAGTAACAATGGCGTCCACCACCCGGCCCCAATCGATGACATTCGCATCAGACAGGTCAGAACTGTCATGCCAGGCTCGTGCATCGTCGGGCAGGCATAGGATTGCGCGAGAGTAGTGCTTGCCAATCCTCCCGTACGCATAAAACACCTGGACAACGTACACACATGGCCGCCAAAGTTCAACGCGAGGTCTTCACATGCTCTTCTGTACCATGGCGATGGCGTATGGGTCCATGGTGCGAGCCCATCGATGTTGCTCCGCCACCAGCCGCGGCACCACCCTCTCCAGATGGCCCCCCCACTCGCTGCGATCACCCCGCACGACGGCCTTCCCATACGCCTCGAGCAGCACAGCCACGCCCACCGCCTTGATGCGACGCCTCTCAAGCAGATGCGACATAAACCCCTCAAAAGATCGACAGACGTCATGGTTGAGAACCGAGCATCTCTCGAGAGCCGTAAAGAGCTTCGTGAAGTCACTGCCGTCGATCAATAGAGGCGCAGACTTATCGGAAGCCACACCAGATGATCCATGTAGTGCCACGAGCAGCTCAGCGACACGGTGGCCAAGAGAAGGAAGCGGATGATTCAACGGGATGGAAAGAGCGTGGAAGCAGCCTATAAAGTCACGCAGCTGCCCTTCACCCTCTTGGTCTCTCCGCTTCAGCTGCCGCTTCACTAAATGCTCCAGCGTTCGACTGCACACTGCCAAAAGAGCAGCCAAAGCATCGCCTTCTTCGATCTGTCCCACGGCCCAATCATGACCAGCGGATATTGCTGTCGCATCCTCAAGCGAGCCGGATTGCCGTCCTCGTCCCCATGCAGCCTGATGGCTCTGCTTGACACATCCCAGCAGCTCCAGCATGTCCCTCGCAGTCGCAAAGCAACTAGATCTTGACGCGTGCTCCAGATGCTGCTCCAGAATTGCCGTGAGCCTCTCCCAGACGGCCTGCTGTGACGAGGGGCCGATACGAGCTGATGTGTCGAAGAGGAGCGATGACGACTGCGGCGAGTTGCGCTTCAGATGGGGGTTCTCAAAGGCAAACGTCAGCTGCACCAGGGCACGGCGAAACTCACTCTCAAGCGACGAAGTCTCGCCATTCCTTCGCTGCGTGGCTCCAGCACCGACGGCAGATCCGCCCACCAGCTCGGAAGCAGCATCAGGGACGCGCTGAAAGGCGGCGGCTGGAGGCTTGACTGCGGCCTGAGTGGCGATAGATCGAGTGGCCCGTTGAAGCTGATTCACCGTGTGGCCCAGAGAGCTGCTCATCATCGTGATGGGATGCATCCAGAGAAAGGGGCTGCCGCCAAATCATTCATCGAAGCTTGTTTCGCTCGAGATGGCTGGAACACGCTTTACAAGCTTCGTACTCCCTGGATCTGCCTCTCTCCGTCGTTGACGCTGCCAGATCTGCCCAAACGATCCACTCTGAAGCTCGCAGTGAGAAACGTCAGAAGGGAATTCGGGAGAAAAGGGGAAACACACAGCTCCAACGTCCGTCATACCAGCTGGACAAAAGAGCGACCAGCGAGATCATGGCAGGGAACATGTTCGAGTCATTCACGCCATTCAGGCAATTCCGCAGCGAGAGTGCGCCTCCCGCTGATGGCCACAACAACAGTGTGCTGTCGCAGTGGGACACCAGCAGCGACATCCAAGAAGAGGACCGATGGGAGTGTTGCCCGAGGCTCACATTTCAGGAGGTGAAAACGACGAAGAAGCAACACAAGGACACCCAGTTGTTCGTTCTTGTTGTGTACTTGCTGCAGCGTCTGATTGGGTTCTGCATGTGCTTTATCGCTGGCTGGATCGTCTCCTTTGTGTCCTTCGGATCCTTCGCACAGATGCTGACGGGTGAGGAGCACGGCATCGACGGGATGATTCCGCTCGTGGAATGCTCCCATGTGTATGTCCGTGTCAGGTCATCCCACTCGCTTTGCTGTCGGTTATTCGTTTGGGAACATCATGTCGATTTGCTCCACCGGCTTCCTCGGTCAGCCATCAGTAGTGCACAGAAAAGCGGCCGCTGTTCGTCAGAGTGGTGGTCGTTGTGTGCATGTGTGTGTGCAGTTGGTCCTTCCAAGCAGGTGCGGAACATGTTTCACCGGAAGAGGTGGATCGCCTCCGTCACATACCTCTCGTGCCTCATACTCACACTGGTACGAATGGCAGGCAGGCAGGCTGGCGGCTGAATGGGTGAAAGAGCAATGGCAAGGTGCGCTGTCTGCTGCTGTCAGATTTGCTGTTTCTTTCTTCAAGTGGGTTTGCTGCAAGGTTTGCTGATCGTGCTGTGCGTCGTGTGCCAGTTCTGTGCGATGGTGTGGTACTGCCTCTCATACATCCCGTACGGCAGGACCATGGCAACAAGGTGCGCCACACAGAGATGGATGAGAGATTATGCATGCATCAAACTGGCAGCAAGCAGAAGGGATACAACGTTGTGTTTGGTGTCAGGATACTGGGGTTCGGTGGGGAGTGAGTGGCCGAAACCCAGCAGAATTCATCAGTGGCGTTTGTGTGTACAATAAATACATCGTATGCGGCCATGTATGCATGTCCGGCTGGATTAGTCAGTGGTTGACGCATGGTTTTGTGGCCTGGCTGCATGGGCTGCCGTACGTGCTGTCTGACAATTCGGCGGTCGTCATGGACGCTGGTGAAGGACCGGATGTCGGCGAGGAAGCGGGTCATGGCCAGCTCACTCAAATGGCAGGCTAGTCAGTCGGCGCACATGAGTGCGCCTCGGAAAAGCGTACGGCGAGATGAAAGAATTCGCGAGCTTGCGGCGAGATTCGCGGCGAGAATTTAATCGTCGGCGCCACCCGCCCGAGGCCCACGCAGCCCCCCCTGCTCGCCATTTTCGGAGAGGACGAGTCCACCTGACCCGCCCCTGACCCGTCCGCCCGTCAGAAGCTGACATCAGCCTAAGCCTCCCTCCTCCCTTGGTGAGTGGTCGTTGGCTTGTGTGGCCCGCCCCTCCCGACTTGTCCGCCCCTACCGCCGTGCTTCGAGTCAGGCCTCAGCCGGTGGTGCCCCGCCTTCTGCTGAATAGGTGGCCACGGTCACCGCCTGAAACCTCTCTGGCGTCAGCTGAGTGCGCGGACGCCTTCTCTTGTCTTCAACATCCTCTCAGGTGGGCACACGTGTCATATCTCTTTTTCTTCGTTGGCTGCGGTGTCGGTATGGTATGTGAATGATATTCGAGGATGACTAGGTGGTCCGTTTCATTCCAGTGGTCATCTCATATGCCTTGTTGGCATGTTCGTGCGTAGATGAAATAATTTGGCGTTTTCTCCGGATGGCCGTCTCCTTTTCTCTTCGGAGTCCTCAAGGTGAATGAAATATTCAATGAATCAGGGGTTCAGTGTGAGAAAAGCGCGTCTTGTGGGCGAGAAATTAGGGCGAGAATTGGAGACAGAGAGACATCGCCACTTTTTTCGGAGGATGGATTGCCATCCTGTGCAATATCCTGTGCCATCCTGTGCTTCCTGCCGTTCCGACACCTCTCTTTCAGCACAGTTCCACCTCTTCGCTTCACCATTGTCATGAACACGAGACTGCCGCCATCTCCAGCTTCGGAGCTGTTGAGGGCTGACAAGGTAAGGAGCAGGTGAAGTGAAGCGCTCAGTAATGCCATCTTTGTCCCGCCGCAATTGGCGTGTGCGCTGAAATGCAGAATGCTGACCCGTCTGCAAGGAAGAGCAGCGCGGCTGCCCGCCGGCTGCCCCTTGTTTGCGTGAGAATCTTGCTGCACCTGTTGAAGGAGGTGCGGGTCAACGAGGAGGACCAGACGCCCGTGCTCGGCGCCGCACTGCTCAATCCGCCGTCCGCATTCATCAACGAGCACGGTGGCGGCAACAACGCCAGCATCCTCACCACCACGGACGCCCTCGACAGCATCTGGAAGACAGTGCCCATCGAAGAACACACGTGCCTGTCGGATGAGGAGTGCAAGTGGCTGGCGCTTTGCCAAGCCATCCGTGGTGGGGCATTCGTGGACCCCAGCTGTCAGGAGGATGTCGTAGCGAAGTTCAACTCGATGGCTGTAAGTGAGATCAGAGCAATAGGATGGACAAGGACGCAATAAAGCCACGATGCATACACGATGGATGTGTCATGGCTTCTCCCGTGTGTTACTCACTGACACTCTGGCAGGAACGCGTGGCCACAGCTCCCAAGAGTGAGGTAAGGGCTCGAGTGAAGGACCTCATCAAACTGCTAGCCGACGTCCCACAGGTAGATGGATGTGAGCGTTCAGCACCGCACATGACGCCGGCCGGTTTTGCGCATCCTCAGTGCTCATGGCAGGGCAATCTCCGCAAAGTGCTGGGCAACCTGACCGAGGTCGTGGGCAGCCGGCGGGCATCAATGTCCATTCGTAAGCAGAGTGGGGCGGCAGGGTGTGTATGTGCGCATTCGCGTGCAGGTGGTCATTTGTGTGTGAGCGTGCGTGTGTGTGTGTGTGTGTATGTGTCAGTCCGCCGATCCCACCGTTTGGGCTCGGCCGAGGCTTCCCCGTCAGACTCACGCCCAAGTCGCAATTCGCCGACAACTTCGCGTCCCCCATGGAGAGTTCGTTCGCGTCGGCCGCGGCATCGATCAAGGTACGAGAGGCACACCGTCCCCTATCAGCACCGTGCCTACATATGCCCATCTGCCAGGAGCCGTTGGTGTGTATTCTCGTCACACTCCCCCGCACAGATGTCTTCTGCATTCTAGACCGCGCCAACGAAGCCATGACGGACCTCTTATTCGGCTGTAATTGGCCCTCGTAAGGCTGTTTGCGACCACCCAGCAGCCCTCTTGTCAACCGCTGTCAAGCCCCACCCGTCCGCAAGGAGAGCAGCGCGGCTGTCCCCCGGCCTCCCTTGTTGTGTTGAGTGAGAATGCTACAGGTGCTGAAGGAGGTGCGGGTGAACGAGGAGGACGGATTCAATTGGATTGCCCCTGGTCGGCGCTAGCCTGCCCAGCCCGCCATCCGGGTTCATTATCGAGCACGAGGGCGGCAACAACGGCAGCATCCTCAGCATCATAGACGCCCCAAGCCGCATCTGGAAGACGGTGGAGCTGGAGGAGCAGACGGCCGTGTCGGCGCAGGAGGAGCAAAGGTGGATGGCGCTGTGCCGGGAGGAGAGGGTGATACGGGCGGTGCAGGCCAAGTGCGAGGACCTGGGCATGCGCCCCTTCCTGCCCGTCCTCGCTGCCTTCACCGACGTGGACAGCCCCAACGGCCTCTTCAGGTCAACCTGGACCGACAACGTGCCCATGAGCCAAGAGGAGGCGGCCGACATGCATAGGGTCTTCGCCATCCAGATGCCTAGGCTCAATATAGGTATGTCCAGGCCACTCACTGCACACACGCTGCGCCCAATCCATCAGACCAACTCCTTTCCTGTCCGTTTTGCCGGTCTGGTCGGTGTCGCACGCAGGCAAGTACGCCGACTTCAAGGACATCCTCCAGCGGTGCTCGGCGGTGAGCAACGCCGTCAGCAGCAGCCGGGTTGCCCAGCCGCAGGTCCAGGGGATGCTCAAGGAGGTGGCGCTGTCCTGATCCGGCTGAAGGGGATGATGGCGTATCGGTGCCTACATTTTATATTTGTTCGGCTTATGAGGACCATTTAACGCAGTGAGCAGCTGGAGGCCGCCAGAGGGCAGGTATGCGTAAGAAAGCGCAGTCCGACTATCCCCCGAGTGCCCCCTTGTCTCTGCGCCACCTCCTCCTGGGCATGCTGGCCGTGGACAACGTGTCCACCAACGCCCTGGTACCCATCCTGCACCGCATCCCGGCTGTCGTCGACCATTTGACGGGCATTCTTCGTGAGCCGCCCGCGACGGCTGATCTGCAGGAGCTGCAGCAACGTCAGCCGGCCCCCACCATCACCAACGAGGCCAGCAGCATCGCATGCGAGCAGCTGCGGATGATTGACCTAGGCCACACCCTCACCGCCAAGCCGACCACCCACCCAGCGCCCGCCACCATCGGCAGGCTGCCCATCTTGGTCTGCGTGGACAAGGAGGACCAGCAGGAGGACGAGAACGTCTGGACTATCACCCCCCACCACCACGCGCCCGAGTTCTCCGTCATGCTGACCAAGACATGGGCAGACCAGCGGGCCAAGAGGAGGGCGGAGCAGGCGAGCGGGGCAGCCATGGTGACCCGGGACGGCTGGGACACCATGTGCGGCCTCACTGATGAGGCCAAGGTCGACGAGCTGGAGGCAAGTCAGGAGGTCGACATCATCGGTGCCTACATTTTATATTTGTTCGGCTTATGAGGACCATTTACCACAGTTACAGTAGCAGCTGAAGGCCGGCAGAGTGCAGGTATGCGTATGGGAGAGGAACACACTTATGGCA
>CDMY01000579.1:0-23002 GCA_001179505.1 Vitrella brassicaformis | reverse complement strand
CGCAGTGAGCAGCTGGAGGCCGCCAGAGGGCAGGTATGCGTAAGAAAGCGCAGTCCGACTATCCCCCGAGTGCCCCCTTGTCTCTGCGCCACCTCCTCCTGGGCATGCTGGCCGTGGACAACGTGTCCACCAACGCCCTGGTACCCATCCTGCACCGCATCCCGGCTGTCGTCGACCATTTGACGGGCATTCTTCGTGAGCCGCCCGCGACGGCTGATCTGCAGGAGCTGCAGCAACGTCAGCCGGCCCCCACCATCACCAACGAGGCCAGCAGCATCGCATGCGAGCAGCTGCGGATGATTGACCTAGGCCACACCCTCACCGCCAAGCCGACCACCCACCCAGCGCCCGCCACCATCGGCAGGCTGCCCATCTTGGTCTGCGTGGACAAGGAGGACCAGCAGGAGGACGAGAACGTCTGGACTATCACCCCCCACCACCACGCGCCCGAGTTCTCCGTCATGCTGACCAAGACATGGGCAGACCAGCGGGCCAAGAGGAGGGCGGAGCAGGCGAGCGGGGCAGCCATGGTGACCCGGGACGGCTGGGACACCATGTGCGGCCTCACTGATGAGGCCAAGGTCGACGAGCTGGAGGCAAGTCAGGAGGTCGACATCATCGGTGCCTACATTTTATATTTGTTCGGCTTATGAGGACCATTTACCACAGTTACAGTAGCAGCTGAAGGCCGGCAGAGTGCAGGTATGCGTATGGGAGAGGAACACACTTATGGCATTATGACGTCTCATTGCTCATGGCCTTCCTCATGTCTCTCTGCTGTTCTTCACGCAGGAGGTCGACAGCGATATGTGTGTGTTCAAGATGGTAGTGTGTCGGATGAGCTGGTGTTGGACTCGCAGATGTGGGACGACCTGGCAGAGAAGTTCGTTCCGTTCATCCTCGACAAAAATGTCATCATTGGCAAAGCAAACCGGCTCAAGGTCAGCAGGCACATCAGCATCACCACCAGCGCCAATACCAACACGACACCACACCGCCGCCTCCCCTGCCGCTCTTTCACGTTTGTCGGCGGTGCAGGTGGGCGCAATGGGGGTGCTCGCCGTGCTCTGGCGACTGGCGCGCAAGGCGTACGAGGCCTTGGGGGCAGACAAGTGCACCGTCATGCACCAGAAGCTACACGGGCTACAGGATACCCTCTGCGCGCCACTAGAGAATGAGCCGATGACCATCCACTGACCACCAAGTACATGTGGTTAAAAAGTGTGGTAGTCGAGTTCGTGTCTGTCGACGGTTGGGAGAGCGGCTGCGTCATTTGCAGGAGAGGGATCGAGGCCGTTTGTCGGCCAATTGCTGTCTACATTTTATATCGGCGGACTCATCAAGAATCTCCACGCAGCACATTCGTTCGCATCTGAGGGTGAAGAATATGGTAAGACCAATACTCACAAACACACGTGGGGGATGAATGTCATGTGTATGTGTCGGCTGCTGTCATGTTGTGTGTGGTCTGGGCTTGTCTTGTGTGGTGTGGTGTCTTCTCTTTCAGTCCGAATGGCCATCGAGAACAGCCTAAGCTGGGCCGATCGGCTCCAGGACGTCATCCCGCCTCCCGCTCAGTCGAGCGCGTCGGCAGCACTGAAGCCCCCTTCGCTGTTCCAGCGGAGAGAAACGTGCATGGAGTGGGGGAGAGAGGTGGGAGTTATGATGCGTGAGCTGGTGGTGGACTGCGTGAGGCCCATGCCTGAGGAGCGCATGGAGCGGCTGCCGCAGGGCCTCGTCACCGTGGACGAGCAATTGATGCAGATGGAGGATAGGGTCGGCGAGAGCCTTCCCTCTATTGCTGCCTACATTTTATATCGGCCAGTTATGTTTGCACTTTCCATTCTATGTGGCTCGGTGGTTAGTGTGACAGACCCGTTGAGTGGCACGCTCAACTTGGCAGTGGGGGTACTTGATTGACACCATGGGTGCTTTAACACACAAACATCCTATGCAGTGTCCCTCCCACGCCAACGACAGACACGTCCTTCCTTAACCGTCATACAACTTGCCCCACATGGCTTAACTGACACAAGACATCAGAAATCAGAGAGATCGCTCCCCTTCCATGAGGCGATGCGATGCTATGCTACGCACGGACGACATATGGACGTATACATATGGTACACAGAAACGACGACCGACTGTACAAACACACACACCTACATTCACACATACACACACGGAAGAGCCAGCGGCCGAAAAATGCCTGGACACACCGGCTGGCTACCTACACATGGGTGCACATCTCGCTCCGTCCTACGAGTGCAGTCATTTCTGTCTGGTCGCCGCCGATCGGCGCTACAAATTCATGTTGAACGAGGAATCGTACTTCTCGATCTCCTGCCTGCACACCGACAGAGACACAGCACAGACGACCCATCGCCTTTTGCCAGGCAGGCCACGCGCGGCCCTTTCACCCACCCATTCACGCACCTGATTGCCTCCTTTCTAGCATCTGATGCGAAGCTGACATCCACAGAGTTGATAGCCAAAGTCTTGATCTCGCCCCGCGACAGGTGCAGCTGCTCGATGCAGGACCGGAAATTGTCGCTCAGGGACGCACCGATGTAGGCGGGGTCGTCAGAGTTGAGAGTCAGCAAACAACCCCCCTGCATGAGCATCCGCAGCGGGTGCTTCTGGAGACTCTCGTAGAAACCCAGACGTACATTGCTCAACGGGCACCTGCACGGTGGATGGATCGATATATGGACGAATGAAATGAAGGAGGGTGGCAGAGGGCGGTCTGTCCTTTCCTTTCTGTGGTGGCAGGCAGGCAGCCTACGTACACGGTGAGTGGAGTCTTGGTGCGCTCGACGAGGCGGAGCACGGTCAGGTCTTCTGCTGACCGGACGCCGTGATCCACTCTATCCACTCGCAGGGTCTTGATCGCCTCCCGCACACTACTGGCAGGGCCATACTCACCTGCATGCGCAGCACACATCACAGGGGATACGTCTGCGCAGCGCGTGAGTGTGTGGGTACCGGCGTGTACGACCGTTTTGAGGCCCACAGACCGAGCGTACTCGTACACTGAAGACACACACAAAGGAGGGATGGATCAATCAGTGAGGGAATACACGCTGCGCGTCGTTTCCTCTGGCGTCACTTGACGTCGACTGACCAGGCTTGAGTTGTTTGTAAGGGGCATTTGGGTCGTAAGAGTAGCCACCGATTCCCGCCAGCCGGTCCTTCTTGATGTTGGGGTCCTCCTGGACGCTGCGCAGCTCCTCAATCGGGTCCATCTCGCCCTTCCTCCGGTGGCCGTGCGGCCCACCATCCTCAAAGTAGCACAGGATGAGTTTGCCACTCACGCCCATCTCGGTCTCAGCCGTGTCCATCGCATTGCATATGCCTGCAGGCAGCGTCAGCCAACCAGACATGCAGACATGACATGCAGACATGTGGGCGTGGGTAGATAGATAGACGGGTTTTGGGCCGCATTCGTTGTCTGTGTGGTGTGTACGTACCGTTGATGATGGTGCTGATGGGCACTCCTCTCCTGGTGTGCAGCTGCGGGTCGCAGAAGACCTCTGCGTGGCGGATCCCCTGCTGCCTCGCACGGACGAAGTAATCCCGCTGTCATCGTGCAGACACCACACCACACCACACAACATAATGGGATTCAGACCAACCGTTCCCTCTCTCTCTCTCTCTGTGTGTGTGTGTGTGTGTGTACCGTCAGTTCATAGAAGTCGGGTTCGTTGACGAGCACTTGGCAGTTGCTCGAGTAGAGGTCGATGAAGCCCGAGTAGCCCTCAAACTCGTACTCTGTCTGAGGGTCCTTGTGCTGGAGCGCCGATGTTGGGATGCCATTGCGGTTCGCGAACCGGTGCAGCAGCGACGGATAGAGTGTGCCCTCGACGTGCACATGCAGCTCTGCCTTGGGGATGCGGTTCGCATACTGAATGAGAGCCTTGGTATTGCGCAGCTGGGCGAAGCTGCGGCGATGGGCGGGGGAGAAGCAAGACGAAGGCGATGACGGCAAGATCTTCACAGAAAAGCGATTTGCAGCACTTCCCAGAAGGCTGGGCGTCATCACGACTTGCCGCTGATCGCACCGATCTGAAGCTCGCAAGTGACCGAGGGGAAACGGGGCATACTATGGATTCTGAGACCGTCAGAGGGTAGCCAATGACGTGCCACTGCTGTGGAGAGCGCAGAAAGCAAAGCAATTCATCCATTCGTCGTGTGTGCCATCGGTTTCGGCGGGTACGTGACAACCTTTCATCCGTTTCATCAACCGTGCATAGAGAAGTGTCCCCTATGCAGTGCAGCTAAATCCAACCCGCCACTGTGCGCGGAACTAGACCTTCTTGAGGAACTGCTCTATTTTGGTCTGCAGCTTCCTGCACAAGTGTGCGGCGCGGCCATCAGACCGACCCGCAGGCCCACCTGCCACTATCGAAGGCGCCACACCACCAGAAACAGCAGCAGCAGCAGCAGCAGCAGCTGCTGGTGGTGGTGCTGGTGGTGGTGCTGGTGGTGCTAGTTTGGGCAGCTGGTGTTGTCCGGCCTGCTGTTTGAGTTGCGCAAGACACCGCAGCCGCTCGGCCTCCCGCTCGGCCTCTCGATCATACGCCTGTCGGCCGACACCCACACACATGACGTGCGGGTTGGTTGGGCAGGTGTATCTTTGTATGCCCTTTCGTGTGCTGTGTGTATCCATATCACCCGCCCCACCCACCTGTGGCTGTCGGTGGTCGTCGGGGGGTCGCCCAGCTTCGAGTTCTCGGTTGATCTGTTCGCGCCTGAGCTGGCTTCGCAGGGTGCCCAGCTGGTCAGCCACATGCCGCAGTGTGCGGCCGGGGAAGTGGTGGATGATGTCCTTGGCCACCTTGTGCACCTGCTCACTGCGACAATCGCGGAGGTAGTCCTGCAACATCCACGCACACATGACATATAGGAGACGGTGTAGAGAGGGGTGGTCGGTGTGCACGTACCTTGTCAGGAAGGACGCGCTTGATCGTGCTGAGTTCCGCCAAGCTGAAGTCGCTACTGTGATCGAAACGCCAGTCCACCCAGTTGAAGTACCTGGAAATGAGAGGTCTCAAGAAATGCGCGTGGCAGGCCATTGGTTGTGTTGCTGGGCTTGTCTATGTGTGTGTGCGTGTGTGTGTGTACAGGGCTTTGATGTCCTGTGCTTTGGACATGATCCTGCCGTATCTCGTCATCCGATAGAACTCCTTGACCACCTGCAGTGCACGCATCCATACCACACACACACACACACGGCCATGCCATTCAAGTGTGGGTGTCGAGTCGACAGCCCAATCCACGCCACGCCCAGCCATATCAAGCCAAGCGTCTGTCTCACCTTGAGTATCTTGCCCCATGCGGCACTCTGGTCCTCCATACAAGACTCCCAACGCACATCAGACGTCTGGGTGGCAAACACCGCACCGCACAACACACACAGGAGAGGAGAGGCGTGCTGTGCTGTGCTAACCACCTCTCCGCTATTCAGGTATGCTGCGCTGCCACTCATACGTACCGCTGAGCGTCTACGGTGTAGGTTCCAGTGGTACACCAGAAACTTGACCAACAACATCTGCAGCGTGTCCGTGCGACGACCACCAAACGGACGGCTGACACACAGACGGACAGACAGACAGACAGACAGGTATGCCCAGGCCCAAGTGTTGATCCATCTGATCTGCGTCCGTCTGTGTGTCCCGCCCTACTTGAGGGCGAGTGGGTCAACAGTGAGGAGCCGCAGCTGGTTCGGTGTACGCTTCCTCTCGTCATCGGGGTCGGCCACCTCCGACAGCAGCACCGCCAGCTTCTCCATCACGCTAGCACCGCCAGCATACCGCGGAGCCACCGGCTCGCCGTCATCAGGCAGCGTGAACCGGAGACACCCTACACGGACGCACATACGTCAGCACAAATGTCCGACAGTTCCGCAGGCAGAGGCGGGCACCTGTGTGGTCTTTGTGGGTACCTGGGAATGCATTGCGGATGAGTTGCACGAACAGGCTGCGGCCCTGTGTGTGCTGCCCCAGAGGGGTCTGCATCTCGGCGTGGAATTGCTGGTCGGCGTCGCGGCTGCACTGGATGACGAGGGCCTCCAGCTGGTCCTCTTTGTTGGCCCCCAGGTTGCAGATGTCACTGCTGTCAGGAAACCCACACAGCCGCAGACGGCCACCCTGTCACACACACACACGCACACACACATACGACAATCCTACTTTCCGTTCTTCCCCCGCTGGTGCTGTTGGCTTGCTGGCTGTGAGGGATGCAGTGGATACCTCGGTGTCCTCCTGCTTGGCTTGCAGGCCTGGCTCCGATGGCAGCACTAGCTTGACAAAGCTGCGCAAATACAGCGGTCATTTGAGTCCAATGTGTTGTGCAGGTCTGTACACGCATACTTGAGGAATCTGCAGAGGACTCGGATGATGGTCTGGCGATCGAGGTCGCCTGTCAGGTCGACCGCGGCCCCACCAGCCCCAGCAACGGAGGCCGCAGCGGCAGCGGCCATCTTGGCTCTCTTCTTGCGCGGCCTGAGCTTGCCCTCGCCCTCACTGTCCTCATCATCGTCGTCGTCATCCTCGTCCGTCTCATCCTCCCTCTGCACACACACACACACACACAAACATCCACACACGAAACGTCAGGATGGACACCGCCCCTTTCCCAGACAGGTGGATGCTTACATAGTTATCATCATCATCGCTCTTGTCTTCCTGTTCATCGTCGGTCATCGGCTTGGACGGCCGACTCCCACCCGACAGCCGCACCCTCTCCGCCTCCTCGCGCTCCAAACGGGACTTGGCCAAACGAGCGCGGCGGTCCTGCCTGCACACAGCCAAATACACAGTACTCTAGGAGCCCTCCTGTCTTCTGGATGGCATGTGTACCTTTTCAGTGACTTGGGTGCCTCCTCGGGTCGCAGGCCGAGGACCTGAGCTGCCCGGTTCTTCCAGGCCTGGTCCTTCTTGGCGCCGCCCCGCCTGAGCAGCAGGTCCCTCACCTCATCCGGCATGTTCTCACGGACACCTCGATCGCCACCAGCAGGGTTGGGCATGAAGTGGGCCTGACACACAGACAGACACACACACAAAGACACACACACACATGAATGAATCAGTGGCCTGTGGGAAATGGTAGCGTACCGTGCTGAAGTATGTCTGTCCGCCCGTCTTCTTCTCCCTGAGTGTGATGGTCTTGGAGCTGTTGACAATGATGTCCTCGATGCTAGCCTGCAGCACAGACACACACGCACACACACAGAGACACAGAGAAAGACGTAGGCACATGGAATGGATACATCCCAGCCGCCCGCCCGTTGAGGTGTGTCTGGCTATCGACCCCGGGTACCCACCCCACCTGGTGAAACTGTTTGAGCCGCTCTTCCTGTGCCTCCTGCTCCTGTTTCTTCTCGTGCATGAGGGCGTAGAGGCCCTCGTCGAGGAGCTTCTGCTGCTCCTGTGCCGTGAAGCCTGCTTCGTCGCCCTCCATGATGACCTTCTCCAAACCCAACTTGCGGCTCTGCATCTTGTAGATAATCCGCTCCTCAAACGAAGGCTGACATGACATGGCACACACAGACAAACCAACCACACACATCATTCTGTCAGCTTCTCGCCATGTCCCCGTGTGTGTGCGTGTGGCCGGCCACCTTATTACCATGTTAGCGCCGCCCTTCATGCACAGTGTGAAGACCTCCACGGTGTTCTTCTGCCCGATACGGTGGCAGCGTGCCTGTGCCTGCATGTCCTGCTGCGGGTTGAACTGGGGGTCGAAGTGCACCACACACGTGGCTGAGGTCAGGTTGATGCCCTGCCCCCCCGCCCTCGTCGTCGATAGGAAGATGCAAAACCCGTGGAACACGTTGAACCTGGCGCGCACACAGAGCAGAGGGGCACGTAGGTACGCATGTGTGTGTATATGTGTGTATGTGTGAGGGGGATAAGTACCGGTCGATCCTGAGTTGTCTGTCGTCTGTGACAGAGCCGTCGAGCCGCTCGTACGGCCACTCGTGCCGGAGGAACCACTCCTCCAACAGATCACACGTCTGATGGATACACACATCAAGAGTACACACCCATTCTCCCTTCGGTGGTGCATCCATCCATCCACGTGTGTATGGGATGGGATGGGATACCTACGTTGAGGAACTCTGTGAAGACCAGGATCTTGCGGTTCTCGGCTATGAGCTTCGGGAACAGCTTGGCCAGGAAGACAAACTTGGTGCTACACGTGTCTAACAGCCGGAGCCTGCGTTGTCAAGACATACCACATACAAATGCAGTCAGTACACACACATACACACACCAAGGAGCGGCAAGTTCCTTCATGGATGCTGGGCGTAGGGTACCCACCTGTGGTCCTCGTACTTCTCGCCGGGCCGGCGCTTGCAGTCCTCATGGGACTCATACAGCCACTTCTCCTTGATCTCACGCTTGCCCTGATGAATCGATGCAGGCCGGCAAGGACGGAGGGTGCACGAACATCCGACGGATGAGAGTACGTGTGAGGGCGGTGCGGGGCGGGAGGGAAGTGAGCATCGATCCATTGATACCTGTTTCCGTGGGTTCTGGTCAGTGAGCAGCAGTGGGTGGTTGCAGTTGTAACGCAGCAGGAACATCCTCCTCATCGACTTGTCCTTGAAGGGACCGTGACTGCATCCATCCATCCATCCATTGCATCCACACACATACACTCTCGTGAGTGAGTGAGTGTGTTCCTTCCCCCCCTGGATTCTTCTCTCTCTTAAGATATGTATTTGCCCACCCAAGGAAGATGGCGCCCTCGATCTTGGTCTGCAGAGGGGTGGGCTCCAGCTGGACGAACTTCACCTAGACAAAACACAGCACAGAATGACCGGACACACGAATGCAAACGAAGCAGCTCGGTCACTCACCTGCTTGGGTTTGAGCTTCTTGAGCACATCGCCCTTCTCACTTTTTTGAGTGATAATGGCCACACCCAATCGCATTGCATTCCACGAATCAAAGAAGACGGATCGACATTTGTCACGCGTGCTGTGTGTGTGCGTACCGCCTGAGTAGGTATGGCTGCAGGATCTGCATGATCTGCTTGCTCCGGTGCCTGATCGACACATCACACACACACATACGGAGAGAGACAGATGCACACGAAGGGACGTGGCTTGGACGGAGGTTTGCTTACGGGTATAGCGACAGCTGCTTGGCGGCAGACTCCTCCCTCCTGCCGCCGAAGTGCGCCTCAAACTCATCATGTGTCCTGAAATGGATCATCGGATGGGGCCATTTCACATGTACCGATGCAATCAATGCCCATGTGCGGTGTGGTGTCTGTTTGTCGGCGCTTACCATCGAGCGTTGGAATCGATCATCTGCTGCACGACAGCGTCCTGCTGTTCGGCCTGCCGCAGTCGCTCCTGCCGCTCCTTGGGGGTCTCGCCCGACAGCCACTCGGGCCACTTCCCACCACCACCACCTGCACCTCCACCACCATCACCCTCGCCCTCATCGCCACCGGCAGACTCCCTCTGCTGTGTCTGGGTCTCCTCAGCTGGCGTCTCGTTGTCCGCCTGGCTGTCACCCTCGCCTGATGCTGCTGCTGCTGCTGATGCTGGTGGCGGTTGGGATGTGTCGTCTTTCATGTGTGACCCGAATGGCTCGTGTGAGGCCTTGCCGTATATGAAGCGGGAAGGGTCGCAGAGGGCCAGCAGCGGATACACCTCCTTGACCTCATTCTGGATCGGGGTGCCTGCAGGATGGCATGCAGAACAGCATGGTCAGGTAAGTGATGTGCATGGGTGTGTGTGTATGTGTGTCGGCGTGCCTGTGAGGCAGAGGGTGAGGTCCGTCTCGATGTTGCCGTACATAACATCAAATCGCTGTGAGCCCCGCCCTTGCTGCAAGACAAGACGACACGACATCCACACACATGTTCTCATGCGCACTGTTCCTCTCTTGTTTGTGTGCCGACCTTGACTTTTTGCACTTCGTCGAGCACGGTGATGGCGAAGGGGATCTGCGTCTCAGCGTAGAGCGGGTGGCGGAGGTAGGGCTTGACGTCCTTCATGGCAAGTGTCTCATATGTGGTCAGAATGACGTCAGGCTTCATGACCTTGCCGCCTTTCTCCTCCCGCTGGCTCACGTCGATCGCCTCCCCGGTGTTGGGCTCCACCCACTGCATCGCCACCTCGTGCAGCACCCTGCGATCCTCTCTGTTATCTGGCACACACACACACGAAGCCACATGCACCCACACCTGCCCTTGACACTGAATATCGACTCACGTACCCCTGAGTGAAAGGACCATGAGGTGCGGGGCCCACATATCGAACTCGCGACGCCAGTTCTCGAGCGTGGCCAGCGGCACCACCACCAGGGCGTGGGCGGCGCGCAGCTTGCGGGCGGCTGCAGCGTTGCCACGGCCGCGGGAGGGCGGCTGGCGTGCCGCATGCAGAATCTGCTCCAACGCAACGATGCTCTGGGCTGTCTTGCCGAGACCCTGACACACACATAGACGCATAAGGACACAGAAGGAGGCGGTCCTGTGTCGACCATCTCGTCTCCAAGGATGGTGCCCCGCCCCTGCACACAACATCCACGCATACAGACGGACGGACATGATTTCCTCCCTCCTTTGAATGAATGAATGCATCGCATCAGCCTGTGTGTCCTTGGCTTACCGACGATGCGTTGTAGAGAATCAATTGGATGCCTTCCAACTGGTGTGGGAACAACCGCTTGTGTCGGGCGCTGACACGATCATCCTCTCCGTCGGTCGCCGAGGAGGGATCCAGCAGCCCCTGACTCCGCCAATCGTACTGAAGGACAACAGACAGCGCCCGTACACCCACACGTACGGCTCCTTCATTCCCTCTCTGTATATGTATGTGTTGAACCGCACCAGTGATGGGAGGTAGGTGCCGTCGGGCAGAATGAGGCGCTTGCACCCCTGCGGCAAACAGCACACACATGTGCATGCGTATGCAGTGGGTGGCTTCCTGCCATCTGTACGTCTGTCTGTCTGTCTGTCTGTCGATGCATTTGCCTGACCGTCCAGTATGCGCTGGCCTTCTCCTTGTCGTCGCTGGTGAGTATCGTCTCAATGTCCTGCAGCTTCGACGCCTCCTCCTCCTCTGCGGTCAGCTCCTTCTCACCGTCACCACCGCCACCATTACCACTACTGCTACTGCCCTCGCCACCGTCCACCCCTGCTGCTGCAGCCGCGGCCGCCGCGGCAGCAGGGCCTGCCCCTCCTGAACCATCCGTGCCTTGCTCCCCATCCACAGGGGGATCGTCTATGTCCATCGCCGCACCCGATGCTGCTGCTGCTGCTGCTGCTCCCTCGGTCGGCTGTGGGTTGTTGATGGCCTCCTGCAGCTCCGCGAGCCGCTGCCGGATGGCCTGGGTGTTGCACTGCGTCAGTCGGTCATAGTCGGACCTGCCCGACATAGAAACAAAGAGACACGTATGGACGCCAGTGGGCATGTGTGTACTGTGTGGCATTCTTTGTGTGCGTGCGTGCGGCCTGTCCGACCTGCTGATGCCCCGCCGCTCGAGGAACTGCTCGAAGGAGCCCGCCCTCCTGTGATCATTATGAAACTCAAACCTGACACAAAACAGAAAGAAATGAAGGTATAGTCATGGCATCCCTCTCTCCCTCCCTTTCTCCCTCCCTGTGGCTGGTTCTGTACCTGTCGATGGCCTCTTGGTCCTCGGGCGACGTCAGGGCCGAGAGGTCCTCCTGATGCACACCCCGACATGTGCCAGGCATACCCACCCACAAACATCTATTTGGATATTGCACTCGCTCACCCAGGTGGCATTCGACACGGAGAGGTGACGCCACTGCACAATACACGTAGAGAGGAGAGCATAATCGACACAGTCGACCCATCGTCTTATCAATGGAACGTCGTTTTCCTGCCGATCTCACCTTGACGAAGTACTCCTTGCTGTCGGGATCATGCTGCAGAAAAGAAGACGGAGGAGGTATGACATGACCACATTGTGAGTGCAAAAGAAAGAGAGCCCCGCAATGACCGTAACCGTACCAGTGAGCGTCTGCAGCAGATGATGGTGTCGATTTGCCGAAACAACTCCATCTCCGTCTCCTGCTGGGCTGCACATCCACACGCACACACCAACACAGGCGAGAAGCGAATGAGCAGGCGAGTCCGTCCGTGCCCTTGTGCGTGTCTGTGTGTCCGTACGGTCCAGGCCGAAGGGGATGTCCTTTTTCTTCCACGCCGTCAGGTGTGCCTTTGCGTATGCGCTGCTCTGGGGGTTGTTCGTGGTCGACCACTTGAGCAGATCCTCCTCGCCGACCCACTCGACCTCACTGAGCGACCCATATCACCACCACACACAGACATATGCAAACAAGACCTCACTCAGTGCTGTGTGCAAATCCACACGGAAACGCGCTTACCGGTACGATCTGCCCTTCTGCAGCAGAAGATACTCGGGCCTTACGCCCTCCGTGATCTCCTGCGCACCGCCAGGCAGCCGCCAAGCCTGCACACAGACACAGACAGAGAAAGGGGCATCCATCACGGGCGAAGAGATGGAGAGTGCGAAGCCATCAGTGGGTGTTGTTTCCGTGTGCGTGATCAGTGGGTGTTGTTTCCGTGTGCGTGCCTTGATTGAGAATCCTTCGACCACTTTGAAGTCCTGGGGGTCGCAGGAGGCCGCGGGGTGGCCCTTCTGCAACACCCAGCACAGTGCAAAGAGACACATTGTTTATCCAGGTGTCCGTATGCCATGACGTGTATGTGTGGTGTTTGACTGTATACCGCCTCATCGGCCTCTCGTCTGCGAAGGTCATCTCGGAGTTTGTCACATTGACGCTTCAAATTGGGGTGGCACATGTTCTCCCGACGCTCAAATGTGACGTCGCCGTTGACCTGTGTACGGCCAACACACACACAGCCAAGGCGGATGGATAAGCGGACGGACATGTGGGAGCGGAGGTGCTGAGTGGCTGGCTGGTTAGCCGGTTGTTTCTCCTACCCACCCATTGGACTTCCCAGCGATACGAGCCGTCGGCCTGGCGCTTGCAACTCAAGATATCCTGCATACATACATATACAGACGTGTTAGACCAACAGACCAACGGGCTCCACCCTTTGTGTGTGTGCGGCGGGGTTGCTGGGGGTTTGTGCGCGTGTGCCCTCACCTGCACCTCAAACTCATTGTCATCGTCTTCCTTCTTGGGTTTGGCCCCCCTGGACCGCCCGCCCCGCGACCGACCCACGTACGCACCCTCGTCAGCCCCGTCCTCCTCATCCTCGTCACCGTCGGCCTCCCACGCCTGCATGACCACACACATACCGTCACACACAGACACAATGAATGCCATCCCCTCTCCCTGTGCATCAGATGGACCCACCTCATCGTCATCTGGATCAGTGCCCCGCCGCATGTTCCTGCGGCCGCCCTTGCGGGCAGCACGCGAGGGGTTCTTGCGCTTGGTGGGCGGCTTGCGCGAGTCCAGGGAGTCGTGGTCGGGGGCAGGGGCGGGCCTCTGACTGCGGAGCCGGTACCGCCCACTGGCCTGCGATTTCCCTGCCGACTGCATGTTGGACTCACTATCCGCTATCCGCTGCTGCTCGCGCTTCTTCTGCAGACGGTCGCTGAACACGGAGAAACACATCAACGGCTGCCTGTCAGCCATACACATCATTGTCCGTTGCCCCACCTCTTCCGCCTCTCGACATCGTCTTCCTCGCGCTCCTCGAGGTCATCATCCTCGTCATCGTCGGCCTCGAAGTCCTCGTCACCTGGATCGTCGCCATCCTGCCCGCCCCCCAGGTCGACATCCATCGGATCGTCGTCATCGCCGCCACCCTCGGCCCTCTCGCCATCCCCCTCCTGCTCGGCGGGTGGTGAGACGCCGCGGCTGATCACCACTCCCTGCCGACGGGCCTGCACCTCGCACAGCAGCGCCTGGCGCTCGGACTGGGAAGAGGCAAGCTTGGGGCTCTGCGTTGAAGCAAACTCAAGGGCACACTGGTGTTTGTGTACGGCGTATGTGCATGTGTGCACCATACATACCTGCACGTATTGGCCGCTCAAGGCGTCATACCCCTCGGCAAAGTCTCTACACGACGACAGACGGAAGAACCTCGGATCCTCGCTGAGCAAATCCATGCACCACATGTGGAGAGGATTGCAGATTGCATTGCACCGTGTTTGGCCTACTATTTCTCCTGATGGAACGAGTAGATGCCGTATCCGAAGGCTCCCTTCTCCATCTCGGATGAGTCGGGGGGGCGGAGACCAGAGAAAGAGGACGGTGTGTCGTACTTGACGACCATAATGGGCAGCAGGAGGCTCGCGTCATCCTCCTGTGCTGCCCAATAGACGCCATTGGAGGCCTCAAACAGCGAGCGGAGGGCATCTTCATCATCAATCCCTCCGGCACCCTCCTCTACGCCACCGCCATCAGGTACGATGTCCACCCGCACTTCAACGTCTTCCCGCTCCTTTGCGGCCGCCATCAGCTACAGCGTACTATCACGTCATGAACCGTCAACAGCACACGATCTGTCACCCGCGATCCACTCACGTAAATTCACTCTTTGGAAGGAGTCCCCAGGGGCATGAGGGCGTCAGAGGATGGAGAATTGCCATCATGAAAGCCACGAGCATCCTCTGGTTCCTCTTGTCGATTCTTGTGGGTGCCGTTGGCGGTGTACGGGCGGCAGATGCAGCCACAAACAAGACGAATGGTAAGTGTTTGGTTCCATTTGGAGCATCTCCCGTCCCATGGGTGTTTGCGTCAGGTATCTTGAGAGCCGATGACGGCTTTCATCCCTCGCTGGTCCAGGTGTCCAGCCACGCAGCTGCGTCCGTCATTTCCTGCGCCCACGGCTGCTCGTCCCATGGCCGGTGCATCAACGGCTTCTGCGTCTGCCACGGCCAATGGGCGGGGCCCGACTGCAGCTTCCGACTGCTGGCACAGGTGTGCAACGTCCACACGACAAACATTGCGGTCCCTGCCTGATAGGCTGTTCCTGTCTGTTGTGCCGACACAGGATGAGGATGATATATCGCTGGGTGCCTCTGCCGTCCAGCATGCAACGGGGGAGGAGAGGGGCGGGGAACTGGTGGACGACAATAGGTATGGGTATCGGTGCCTGAGGGCATGCTCCGGCCACGGGCGGTGCACCCACAGTGGTGGAGTCGAGATGTGTGAGTGCGAGGGCGGGTGGACTGGCGACGTATGCAATGTACCGCAGCCTTGCCCAGACGACTGCAACGCTCCCAATGGACAATGTGTAGACGGTACGTGGCACCAGCAGCAGACGACAGTACCATTTCCCATGGTATTGTCCACGCCCCTGTGTGTCAGGTAAGTGTGTGTGCGGCGCTGGGTGGACCGGGGCTACCTGCTTCATTCAAGAGCTATGCCCGACGGACTGCTCAGGCAAGGATCTTTGCATACGGTGATTGACGAGCAGCCGAGTGCCTCTCCACACGTCGTGTCGTGTCGTTGCTCGTGCCTGCAGGTCATGGCATATGCGAGGCCGGGCAATGCCACTGTCACAATGGCTGGGGCGGAGAAACGTGCAATCAGCAAGTGTACAGCCCGGTGAGCCATGATGTAAGAAAGAATAGAGTGTGTTGCTCATGGGTCTCTCTTCCTTTTGCAGTATCTCTTTGTGAAGGATGCCGTGCCGCCAGCTGCTGACGAGGATGTCGATATGAGAAGCCCTCTGAGCGATCCATCTGATGCTGGGGGCGATGCCAGCCAGTACCTGCCCACGGACTCTTCACTCAGCTCACCCGACGCTGCCTTCTACAGCAAGCAGCTCTTGCAGGCCCTCACAGCACCACGCGGATCTGCCTTACGCATTGACCCCTCCCTGGTCACACGTCTGAGAGGCATCGTGCAGCAGTTGTCCCCCGCAGCAGCCGAGCCAGCAGCCCCTGAAGGCAACAGCAATGACGACACTCCCGAGGATCTCGCAACCTTTGTCGGCAAGCCAGCACCCCAGACGGTCACGACACCGCACACCAAGAGGGACGACAAAGCTGAGGCGATTCGGCTGCTGGGCAAGCTGCGGGACCTCCAACCGAAGGGTGGCGGCGGCACCAAGCTGGGCCAGCTCGAGTCTAGAGTGAAGATGCTTCTGCATCGCCTCGACAGTTTGGAGGGAAGGCAGCAAGGCGACTCATCCCCCCCATCCCTCCCTCGCAACGGTCCGCGGGCGGCTCTCACAACACACGACGAGGTCGACACGGGGCGGCCATTGGCGGGCAGGGACATGGCGACGTCGGCTGGTGCCGCATGTGCTACTGATGGCGACTGTGGCGTGAACGGTGTGTGCGAGGAGATGGGCTGCATATGCGTGGCGGGGTTCTCCGGCCCACACTGCGAGACACGAGTGCATGCCCAGCTGCTGCAACCATCCGACGCAGACCAGTCCTCCTTCGCCACATTCCCATCCACGGCCACAGCATCCCCCGACGCATGTCTGGACGGCTGCAATGGCGACCACGGCACGTGTGAGGGCGGCCTGTGCACCTGCCAGCTGGAGTGGAAGGGCCCCTCATGCGCCGACAAACGATGCCCGCCCGTAGGCGTGTCATCGGTCGAGTGCAATGGGAGGGGGGTCTGCAACGAGGGCAGCTGTGCGTGTGAGGACGGATGGGGCGGGGTGGACTGCTCGGTGGAGAACGGGCAGTACCAGACGTCGTCGCTGCAGATGCACCCTCTGTCCAGCCTGATGCAAGACTCGCGGTCGTCCATGTGGACGCTGAGGACAAACCCCGAGAAGTCGTGTGACGATGACTGCAACGGACACGGCAAGTGTCGCGACGGCGTGTGCGACTGCGATCCAGGATACAGGTACAGGTGCAGGGTGTACACGATGCCATTCCCACCTGTCTGCATTTCCCTTTGTCTCTCTCGCTTTGGTTGCAGTGGCCATTTGTGCGAGCACGCCTGTCCGAACGAATGCTCACACAACGGAGACTGTGTCGAGGTCAGGCCATCGACTACACACACATAATAAACCATGGATCATATGCCTCTCTTTCTGTGTTGGTTCAGGGTGCGTGTCTGTGTTTCGCCGGCTGGAAGGGCATCGACTGTTCGACCAGCTTCTGCTGCAGCGGACACGGCACATGCGACGACCCAGGCACGTGTGTGTGCGACGAAGGGTGGACGGGTGATGAGTGCCAGCAGCGACAAGAGCCCACCCCGTCCGCCACCACCCCTGCAGTGCTCTCAATATCGGCTGCCTGCGGCGGTGGGGTCGGCTGCGGCACTCATGGCCGCTGCGATGTCCACACCAATCAGTGCCAGTGCGATGAAGGCTTCACAGGTCAGTGGAAGAACGGACAGACTCTGTCAAACGGTCTGCAGACAGACACCCAATTATTCTTGTACTCGGTAGGTGTGGCTTGCGACATCCAGCTGCCGGAGTGTCGCGACAACTGCAATGGCCATGGTCTGTGCGTCAACGGGGCGTGTCTGTGCGGTAGTGGGTGGCAGGGGGCGGCCTGTGACACATCCGATGCATCACTAGTGGCGGAGATCGACCCACGTACGCCCATCAGCAAGGGCGGTGTGTGCCCAGGCAACGACAACGCCGCGTGTGGCGGCAATGGCGACTGCGACACCCACACACGCAGATGCAATTGCTACGCAGGTGACGCAGATTGCCTGCTCCTATCATTTGACCTTCCCTCTCTCCCTCAACTGTCTGTCTACCCACATGCAGGCTTTAGCGGCGCTGATTGTCTGGCTGTGGCGCATCCGAGGTCCCTTATAGCCGGCAGACGGCGTTTCAGACGGCGAAGACGGCACAGAAGACACCGCGAGACGGCGAGCATTAGCCTGCCCGACGCACCAACAAGACGGCAGCACAAGGAGGTCGAGGCAGTGAGGGACTAGCCAGCAGTAGAGAAGGAGCTGATACGACGGGAGCGTCACAGAGAGGAAAGGGTGGCTGATGTGCGGTGACGATCGCACTCTATGGCTGCGAGGAGGACGGACATCGAGTGGATGCATGTGTGCTGCACGGTGGGTCGAGCATGTGCATGTGCCATTTTTGTACATGGACTGACTGACTGACTCATCATCGCATGTCGCCTAAAGCTTTTTCCGTCAAGCGGCAGCCGTCCTGGCTACCACGCTCTTCATTTCGCATACGGACATGTGTGTGTGTCACTCGAGTTAATCGTCGTCCACACCAACATACCTGCATCCATCAAGAAGAAGAGAATTCAGAGAGACATATACACAACCAGATATGCATCCCAGCCCATATCTCTCCCACCAGTAAAAAACACTTGACATGCCTAAGTTGACGGGTTTGCTCTTCCGCAGCTCAAAGACTGCCTGCACGGGGCCAGGCCACTCGGGGCTGAAGTCATGACCTGCTAAGATGCCCTGCGGACGAACCTTCTCTGACCACTGAAGGGCAGAGACACATGTGGGTGGGGGAGGGGAGGAGAGAGATGTCAGGTCAAAATGAGAACCCGTGTTTCATGCGTGTCGTTGGCTCACGTGTTCCAAGTCGTGCTTTACATGCTGATAGCGGTGGTCTGCGTCGATGAAGATCAAGTCAAAGGCCCCTTTTGGCACAATCTGACACGAGAAAGAAACACGACAAAAAGGCATTCCTCCATCCCTGCCACTAGTGTGTTGGTGGGGCGTACCTTCAAGGCCTCTTCGGAGGACAGCTTCAGTAAGATGGCTCTGTCCTGGTAATCTGCAGAGAGGGAGAGAGATAGACACGCAGGAATTGGCGAGGGCTGCCGTGCGCTTTGCCACCTACCTTCCATCCGTTTGGCGACGTGCTGATGGACAAGCTCAAAGAGCTGATTCTGGGGCGAACCAGGGGCGAACTCATCGTTGAAATACGCATCCACACCTGCACATGCAAACAAACAAAGTGGAAATGAATGAATGGTGCCAATCCTGCCATTGCCGATACCCACCGACATAGCTCATGTTGGGGAACGCCCGCAGCAGATGGAAGGCTAGCTCTCCCTCGTACACGCCGAGCTCCAGGACAGCTGGCCTCTCAACGCCGCTCCTCTCCATCCGCCTCAGCAACAACTCGACCACCTCCCTTCTCGTGCCGTATGCCGTGTCTAGGTTGAAGTTGGGAGAGCCGTCATACTCGGCACTGCTCTTCTGCAGCCACGCCTGCATCTCGATTTGCCACGTGAGAAAGTGAAGACGCTGGGCCACAAGACCGACCGCGTGCAAGAGGATCTCAGCCGCTGAGCCAAAAAGGGATGCATCCCGGCTGGCCAGCTGGGCTGCGACCGATATGTCCTGCTGGGGCCGTGAGAGATCGCTGCGCAGCCTCCAGAGGTGCTGAATAAGAGTGCTGCGGGAGCCGTCCATCGGGAGGGAACTGCTGTCGCCGTCCATGGAAACAGAAAAGAACCCCTTCAGGCGTTCCTGCACCGACTCCAACAGAGGGAGAGGGCTTGGACAGGCAGCATCCTGGCTCCTGCTGCAACCGAGGAGCATCAGCGTGTTGCTGAACAGATCAAGGCCCATCTGCCGCAACCTCTCCACTTTGTCAATGGTGAAAGGATGGCGTGTCCGCTGGATGTGCGGCTGAGTGAGGAAGTAGTGCAGCTCTCGCAGGCCGGGCCCTTCATCGTGGCCATCAAACTCAGACAGGCATATTGAGGAAGTGCACAAGTCATCCCCAACGAGAGAGGAATCTGTCGCTGGGGATTTCTTGTGCACTTCCTGCAGTGCAGCGAGCGGCAGGAGGGCGGAGAAGGCGGCCAATGGGAAAATCATCGCATCGCGGCCCCTGTTTGTAAAGTAAATTCGGCAATGGCAGTCTTTGGATCCTCATCGTGTGGCCAAGGCGGTGTGGTGAGATGCACACTTCGGGTTGAGGCGTTCCCTCAATGGAGGGCGGTGCCTTTCATCTGGTGGCGCAGTCGCCCCGTGAGCTGCCAACGCTCTATCTCATCGACTTCTTCGATGCATTTGCCATGCAGGGGCTGGATCTCGTCCTGGTCATCTACCTGGTATCTGCATCTACACATCAATCATCCCTGCGCACATTCAGATGAAGCGCATGGCGAGGAGTGTGTGGTCTGTGTGTGGTCAGACTGAGGAGTTTGCATTCAGTGATGAGGCCGCCGGTTGGCTGTATGGTGCCTACGGCATGCTCATTACCCTCATGTGTGTCCTCTTCGGCTCAATCGTCGACAACATCGGCGTGCGCAACTCGCTCCTCATCGGCAGCAGCATCGAGGTGCTCAGCCGCTTCGCCATCGCCCTCACAGGCAACAGAGCGGTGCTGCTGTCCTTCCTGCTGGGTGGCCTGCCCGTTGGGGCGGCCATGACCATCCCGGTGTGCAAGCTGGCCCTCCGGCGCTATACAGTGGAGAGATCGAGGACATTTGCATTCGGCCTGGCCTATATCACGACTAATCTGGCGGCCCTACTGGCCGGCCTCTTCCTCACCACTACGCGGAGCCTGCTGACGGCGAGTCCTCTCCTTCAGCTGCCGATATGCTGCTGGCGGCTGTATCTCTTCGTTGGCGCCTTGGGGACCTTTGTGCAGGTGCTTGCGGCCTTCACATTGAGGGACGTCATGATCGACGAGAATACACAACTGACAAAGCCTTTCTTGCCCAGGTATGCACACGCGTGAGAAGGGACAGTGCAGCGATGATAAGGGACAGTGCGGCGATGATACCAATGAGGTTGTATGTGCCATTCAGGAGGGGGTCGGTCAGCGAAATAGTCAACGAGGCCTTCCGCGACGCCAAGTTCTGGAGGTTTGCAGCGGTTGCCTGCCTGGTGTCGCTCGGCAGCTCCGGCCTCCTCAGACACATGGGCGCAACGTTCCCAAAGTAACAAAGCACGAGACACGGAAGAGCAAGAGAAGGAGACTCTATATGTCCTGGTTGCTGACGTGGCAGGTACTTTGTGCGAGAGTTTCACTCGGATGCTCCATTCGAGCTCATTGTGTCCATCAATCCCTTGGTGAGCTCGGAAATCTTCCAATCCATCGGCTGGCGTCACGCATCACGGTGTCTATGCGACTTGGTCAGATGATCCTCTGTCTGGCATGGATCAGCAGCTCCTATCTGCACCTCTTCTCCGTCTACGACTCGATATTGGTCAGACAGACGCTGGCCTTACATCACGCCTGAACTCATGCTCTCTCTCTCTCTCTCTCTCTCTCTTATTTCTAAGGTTGGTTGTTGGATCAGTTCGTTCTCTGTGTTTGCGATGTCGCTGGGCACCACCGTGCCCCTCACCGTGGTGGCGATTGTCGTCCTGACGCTCGGAGAGCTGCTGTGGCACCCACGGTTCCAGGAATACAGCGTCATTGTCGCACCGCTGGGCAGAGAGGGCACATACGTAGGGCTTATGTCTGCGCCTCGGTTCGTGGCCAAACTCGTCACTGGAGGCATATCAGGTCATAACATAAAGGCCACGAAATAATCACATGATAACCGTGCTCATATTTTGTCTCCTTTGCTCATCTGCAGGGCATCTTTTAGCGACATTTTGTCCCGCCAAAGGCCCCCGCAACTCACAACTAATGTGGTTCATTATTGGGTACGTGTCCACACGGAGACACAGAACATGAAGCCGCGGCCGACTGTCAGTGTCTCTGTCTGTGTGTGTCCTCTGTTTCCTATAGTTGTATTGCGCTTGTGACGCCCTTGGGGCTGTGTCTCCTCCGGGGCATACTCTACAAGTCCGGCGATCTCCCTGAGTACAACGTGATCAGTTTCGGCACCTTGGAGAGCGGTAGCTCTTTGGACATCCTGGCGATGCCATTGCCCTCCTTATCCATCTCTGTCTGTCTGTATGTATGTGGCCTATGCAGGGAGTGAGGGCGGGACAGGCGGTGCATTCACGTGGCGCTCGTCCGCCCGAGGAGGCTTGTTTGGAGGGCGTGATCGCGATGAGCCGCCGGATGAGCAGGAGGCCTCGCCAGCGGGAGGGCTCAGTGTGGCTGTGTCCAGCGGAGGACACCGGGGCATGTACACCACGCCCAACTCCCCGGTGCTGCCAGAGACATACCTGTACAGAGGCGCAGGCGGCGAGTGAGTGAGCGGATCGATCCATCTAGCTGTTGATGAGATGGACGTATACCTGGACAGATGCATGTGCGAGTAAATCGCTACTTGAGGCGTACCCGGTGTGAAAGAACTTCCAATCCAAAACAATCGCACGATTCATGCAACTCCATGACGGTATCAGCGCCTAGTTTGAATTATGTTGTTGAACCTCTGGAAACCGCTCGATTGTCATTTGTCCGACCGACATAAGCCCTCTCTCTCAGCTTCACGAACAATGGCAGCCACACACGCCCCTCCCCCCTTCAAACAGACGCAGGCACGCTATAGTAAGAGACGCATAACTCTCCTCCCTTGTGTCTCCCCTCCCTCGCAACCACACTTACCACCGAAAACACAAAGTGCCCAATACCTCCTTCCCCCATTTGATGCATACCCGCTGTCATTCTCTCGTTGGTGTGTTTGGTGAGTCATATTCACTGCTGTCAATCAGGCGCACACACACACACACACACACGCACGCACACACACTG
Source organism: Vitrella brassicaformis (assembly GCA_001179505.1). NCBI lineage: Eukaryota > Vitrellaceae > Vitrella > Vitrella brassicaformis. The sequence continues at coordinate 489 of CDMY01000579.1, read as the reverse complement.
ATGTGCGTCACAATCAGACGTCCCGACAGCCAGGCGGCCAGGCACAATAAGCCAAGAAGTCGAGATGTGTCCACTGGCCGGCCACCTCGCCAGCGTGACACCATGGCAGCCAGATGGACACATCTCTGGGAAAACCAAACGGTCAAGGAACGGTCAGTCAGTCAGCTCATCCATACAAATGCATTCACATACCCTCTCCCCTCCCCTCCCCCCTCCCGCCCCACAACCGTCCCAAAACACAAAGCGGACGTCCAGCCCGCCTCATGTGGGCGATCTCCTAGTGGCCACGACGGCGGGTGTCACCTGCCCCGCCGCCTCGCCCGCGTCCTCCTCTCAGCCGGCCCCCATTGCCTCCTGGCCCGCCCCTGTGCGTTGGTGTGTTTGGTGAGTCATATTCACTGCTGTCAATCAGGCCGGTGGGCATTTTTTTTTTTGCACGCACACACACTGATGTGCGTCACAATCAGACGTCCCGACAGCCAGGCGGCC
>CDMY01000578.1:1357-37945 GCA_001179505.1 Vitrella brassicaformis | reverse complement strand
CCTCTTGGGTGCGGGCGGGGCCTTCTTCTTCTGCGGTGCCTTCTTGCCAACCTGCACGCACATCCACACATCCACACACACAGACATTCATGAGTGAGTGAGTGGTGGTCGCACGTGGATGAGAGGGTGGAGGTGATCGCCCACCTTTTTGTCTACGATGGGCGTCATGGGCTCGTCGGGTTCGTCGTCAACGACCATCTGACCCTTGCCGGCAACCTGATTCACACACACACAGACACACGCCGTCCACCGATGCTCTCTGCATCCATCCATCCATCCATGTGTTATGCTCACTTTGGCGATCTGACGGGGCGGCTTGGGCTTGGGCTGGGCAGCTTTCTTCTGCAGCCACACATCCGGCGCATTAGAGGCACAGAATGCAGGATAACTGTGGCTCTCGTCGGTGCAGTGCAGCCCACTCCCTCACCTTGGCGGCTCCCCTTCCCCGTCGAGCAGGCGCCTTGACCTCCTTGGGACTCTCATTCTGCTTCACCGCGCCGCCAGCTTTAGCCGCCAGACGGCTGCTCCGACGCGCCATCGCTCCACGCCACTCACGACAAACTCACGGCCTCCTGCACACACACAGAGAGTTGCAAAGTCGCCATCGGTGAACGCACTCGTGCAGCTCGCCTTCATGCATGGGGACCTCACCGTGGCCTCTGAATCACGAGCTACGACCCTCTTCTAGACTGCCGAGTACCCCGAGAGCGGTGCTCTCACCACACGCCAAGAATGCTCCAGCACTGCATGCGTAAGGGAAACGTTCGTTGTGGAGGGAATGCGGGCTGCTGCCTTCCCTGTCGCACCCTGCCGCCCTCACCTGTCCTGCTGGCGACCGAAATGCCTCCAAGTCGTCCGCTCCGCCACTCGTCGACTGCTGCTGCAGGCCTCCCCGGGATAAAGGGACGCAAAGCTATCTTCCACCGGTCGATACGGTTCCTCGGAGGCCCTCTCTCACGCCAAACAGGAGAATGGAGGGGATGAGAGGCAAGCTATCTCGCCCGTGTAACTCGTCTCCCGCTCTAAGTGAAATCGTCCATGGGTGATGTCTTGCCTGTGGAGGGAACGGCCGGCGGACGAGCTGAGCGAGGCCGCTGGCCCGTGCGAGGTCATGCACGAGGGCGCGTGCTTTGGAAAGGGACTTATGCTCAAGACCAACAAGAACCACCTGTTCATCATGACAGCGGCACACGTCGCAGTCGGCGCCACAGGCGCCAGGATGGTCATCGACAACCAGGAGCACACGGTGCAGGTGGCGGCGGCTTTCATCCACAAGAACTACATCGTCAGCGGCCATCCTGATCTTGCCATCCTGAGGGCGCAGGACAACGCCCCTCTTTGTGCCGCCCTTCCTGCCAAGCGACTCGTTATCGCCCGGAACATCGACATCCGCCACGAGCTGTCTTCTGTCGAACGTCATCGTTTTTTCAAGGGCGACGTGACGGAGGTCTCGTTCGAAAGGCCACTGGATGTGACGGCTGGGGCGGCTTCGGCGGCGGGCGGTGCGGGCCAGGAATCCGAGTGCATGTGGATGCGGCTGTCCGGCATTACTTCAATGCCGGGGGACTCCGGCAGTCCCATGGTGACCACGGCTGAGACGTCGTGGCACCACACCGAAGGTCTTCTAGGTGGTCTTCTGCACGGCGTGTCGCTACAGACCTCCAAGACGAAACGGCAGATGAGCAGCACCACTGACTCTTCCATGACACCAGCTCTGCACCCGATCTTGTACGTCACGCCCCTCGGCAGCCTCGAGCAGCCCAAGAAGCATTTTGTCAGCATCCCTGTCCCTTCGTCCCCTGCGGCTAGGGATTCCCACTTGTATGCTGCTGTCGAGCTCCTCGAGATGATGCCGCCCACCTTTTCCGCCAAGCAGAACCCTTTGATGACCGTGGCCGACTACAAATCACGATACGCCCCGACAACAGAAGCCGCCCTCTCTCCCTCAGCATCTCACTCACCCTCACCCCCGCCGCCTCCCTCGCCCTCACCCCCGGCCGCGGACAAGGGAGTGCTGGATGCCATCGCTCAGCTGGACGCTAAGATAGACGCTAAGATAGATGGGCTCGGCAAGAAGATCGACAGCACTCGGCTCGAGTTGGCCACACAGATCAGCAGCATGAGGGGATGTGAGGTGGTCGAGAGACCGCCGGCGGAAGCTTTCACGAACCTTCGACATAGGCTGACAAAGCTCTTCGAGACCACCGAGGAAGACTTAGACGCGATGACTATCAAACAGCTCTTCATCAAGCTGTTGGAAGAGGCCAACAAGAATCCCTTTCCCGACCTCGCTCAGGTACACAGGCACTCACACGTGCACACAGACATACGGAAGCCTCATACCGAGGTGCCACGCATTGTGTTTTGGTATGTTGTGTCTTCTTGTGTGTGTAGGGTGAGCGGCTGCCCTTGGCATTCAGGAATGTCGGGCGGATGCCCGTACCACAGATGCGGCGCGTGGGCTGATGGTGCGACTGATGGTAGGATGGATTTCGTCTGTCGTCCCGTTAGACCACCAGCCCCATAGCGTTCGTGACGGTGTCTGCCCATTCTGCCGGTAAAGAAACGCAGACACAACAACATGCACACGAAGCTGAGAACATCACTCTCTGTGTGTGTGTGCTCCATGTGTGTGTCTGTCAGTGCTGCGCGTGCATGGGCGAAGGGCGGCAGCTCCATCGGCCTCTCGTATGTGACGCACGTCGCACAGTGGCTGGCGGCGACATCACTTTGACACTCAGCTACACGTACACAGCCACTCACACACACATGCTCCTGTTATGCCAGAGTCATGCATTCCTTTGTCTGTGTGTGGTGCAGGGCGTCTCTGCACGGCTCCAAGTAGCGGCTGGTGCTCATCATTTGCAAGGAGAACTACGTGTTCGGCGTGTACGTCAGTGGCGGCAGTCAGCTCCTCCCTGCCGACGATGTGCCTGCGGGGTACACGGGGAAGATGAGGCATGGCTATGCGGTGCTGGGGGGGACTCGTGACTTCGTAGCTGACGAGTTGGAGGTGTTGAGTGTACAGTGAGTGAGTGAGCCGATCTCCATCTCTTCTGTCCCTATGTGCGTGGGTGTCAAGAGTGTGTGTCTGTGTGTGTGAGGTCCTTTTCTTACTACGCATACATATGGCCTGTGCACCACAGGCGCGATCTGAACGGTTTTCCTGCCAGCGATGGACAGACACATTTGATTTGTGTACGCGCGCACACCTTTTTGGAAGTGAACACTCTCCCAAATGTAATGTGTGTACTGAAGTGTACGTAAGTGTAACTGGAATCCATGTTGTATGAGTCTTCGCCGCCACCAGGAACAAAAGAAAAAAGGGTAGGTATCAGCCTCTTCACACACACACACTCTCCCCTCCCTCCCTCCCTCTGTCGGTCCATGGCATGGTTAGTCCCCACTAGCGGTGCTCCCCCGTGTCATCGCGAAGCCCAAGCCCCCTCCCCCTCCCCGCCCCCCATCCACCGGCCGCTCCACCATGAACATGCCAGAGGAGTCCTCCGAATCATCGTCCTCATCTACCAGCTCCTCGCGAGCCGTCACCTGCACACAGACACACACACACATGGAGAGAGAGACAGGATGGATGGATTGATGGACGGACGTGTGTCTATGTGGTGGGGTCGAGTGTGTGTCCCATACATACCTTCTCTCTGGCGGTGTTGTCGGCGGATTCGGGTCTCCATTTGTTCATCTCGATGGACAGCTTGTCGTAGTCAAAGTCGTCCTCGTCTCCATCGTCTGCACCAGCAGCCCCACCACACACACACACACGCACACACACACGTTCTTTGTCAAGGATTGATTGCACGTGTGTATGTGTTGTGCCGTGGTGGGTGAGACACCGAGACATCCACCCACACAGACACTGCCCCAACCGGCGTCGTTGTGTGTGGGTTGGATGGGCTTGTGGCCGCCATTGAAGAACAAAGACGAATACAGAGAGAAGAAAATACCCCAATTCCAGCCTGACACCCACACCAAACCCACAAGCAGAGAGAAGGAGAGAGAGAGAAATGGCCCACATGCATATGCAGATGTCCCCCTGAGCACTCCTGTATGTATACGTACGTTGGTCTCTCTCCCCGGCTCGCCGCATGCCCGCCGCGTTTTTCTTGAACTTGTCGGTCCACCGCCACACCAGCACCAGAGTGCCCACCGAGATCAGACCCACCAACAGCACCACAGGGAAATACATCGGATACCGCCGGCCACCTTCACCATCGCCACCGCCACCACCACCGTCAGCAGGCACCAAAGGGATCGGTATGGACACTGGAGGCCCCTCGATGATGCCGTCCCGCAGCACCAGGCGGACCGTCACGCCCTCCCCTCCCCTCTCTCCCCCCGACCTATACTTGTCCACGACGCCCGAGACCTCCGCCAGGTGTGGGTGCTGGTGCTGGTCTCCTTCCTCTCCCCCTGTCATGACTACGGCGAGGTGCATGGTGTGCATGGGGTGGTGGTGTTCCATCGAATGGTGCATCTGGTGCTCGTGGGGCTGCACTCGGGGCCGCTGCTCGTGGGGCTCGATGCGCGGCCTCTCTGGGTGGGGCTCGGGGTGAGGCTCATGCTGCATTGCATTGATGCAACAGAGACAGAGAGACACCATGCAGCTGCATGTTGAGTGAGGTGCATCTCTGTCTCTCTTGCGTACGGCTGCTGGCTCGAAACGTGGCTGGCCGTGTGGCTGTGGCTCGGGGTGTGGTTCTGGGTGTGGTCTCATATGTGGCTCGCGGCCGGCTGGGGCGGGCTCGGGGTGCGGCTCGTGATGCACAGCGGGGGGCAGCTGCATTCACGCCATCGCAGGGAGTGAGGAATATACCTGTCCTGCAGATTCGCTCACTTACATTTGGCTGTATCTGTGCGTTGTGTGGCTGCTGCTGGTGGGCTCCGTGGCCTGCTGCGCCAGCGGTCTGTCCATGCTGCTGGTGTTGCACGGGCGGCTCGTGAACCGAATTGGGAGCATGGGGAGGGGGACCCGGCACAGACACCACACCTGCACCTTTGGGTCTGTGTGGGAGGGTGGCGTTGGGGCGGATGCGAGAGAGCACCAGCACTCCGGTGAAGTCGTCGAGAGAGCGGGGCAGCGGGGCCGGGAAGAGCTGATCAATCCATTACACAGATAGACAGACAGACGTGGCAATGCTCACGGCATCGGTGCTCGTATGCATCACCTGCGGCCCCTCTGTGTGGCGCAGGTGCAGTGCGACGGGCGGGCTGACGTCGGTGTCGTCATCTGCGCCTTCAAGCACGTCGCGATAGTACACGTACACCTTTGTGGACGAGCCGGCCGCGATGCCTGTGAAATGACCACCAGAGATACACATACATCAATAGAGAAGATCCCTTGTCTGTCTGGCTGGATGCACGTGCAGTACCGGCGTTTAGCTGGAGATTGAATTCCCCCTGTATGTGTGGGATGGCCACCAGGTGGGAGGGGTCGCCAGCAGAGAGAGACACGGTCAGAGAGCGGCTGTTGGGGGCTGAACCACGACCAGCAACACAGCACAATCCTTTCCTCTCCATCTGTGTGTGTGTCTGTCTCACTCGCTCACCGTCGCTATTCCCCTGCATGTACGTCCACTTGTTGGCATCCCCATCCGTCAGCTTCTGGCTCAGCTCGTCGGTGCGCGCGTCCCTGCCAGCCACCAGTCGGTCACAGACACACATTTTCGCTGAGCACATGTGTTTACTAACAGGGTACACACGTACATGGCGATGAGTGGGAGTGGGAGTGGCAGCACTGCGGTGCTAAGTGGGGCAGCCAGCGGGTCCCGCGTGAGAGAGGCAAAGTCGCTCGACCGGGGAAGCTGCACACACACAAGCGATGATCACATGACATCCATCGAGAGGAGACAGAGACGTGTGTTGTTCTTTTCACTTTTATCTTCTTGGGTCCGAAAGTGTTCTTGTTGCCATTACGGTCGGTTGCCGTGATCGTCAGCTCGCCAGACAGACCCTCCAGACCGGCCCTAATGACCCATGCCACATGCACATCACATCCAGCCACACGTGTGGCAATGGTGTGTGTGCGTGTGCGAAATGTGCCCACCTTACCCTTTGATATCGAGTGCCACTGCGTGTCTCTTGTCTTGGTTGGATGTGTCGGTCTTCTCGATTATCTGCCCCTTGGGCGTCTTGAGGCGCACGGCCACCGACGCGGGCTCGGAGGTCTCGAAGCGCACCTACAGGCGTACATGACATGGGGTGTGCCATGTGTGTTGCTGGGGGGAGAGGGGAGAGGGGGGGAGAGGGGGATCGGTCTTCTGCAGCTGACCACAACATTGAGATGAGCAATTGACAAAGAGGGGGCGACGGTGCTCTGCTCGTTCAGCACGGCACTGTAGCTCGTCTGTGTGAGGCCTCAGCAGCATAGCATCGACAGCAGGTACATTCAACCTGGTGGATGCGCGTGTATGTGCGTCGCACCTTGATGTGGTATATGGCGGGCGGCTGTTTGTCTTGCGGCGTCTCGTGATAGTCAATGCCATACGCACTCCACAGCAATATGCCTTCACACACACACGTTGACAAGTGTACAAGTACACCGAGACAGACACTGACATACATACCGTGTTCCTTGGCCCCTCTGGGGAGCTTGAAGTAGCCCTGGTCGTGCCAGGCCCTTCCCCAGGAGTTGAGCAGCAGCCAGTAGTCAACACCAGAGGAATCGCGACCTGTTGATCAAATAGTGCAGCACAGCAATCCACACAAATATGTGGGGATGCGTGCCTACCCCAGCCCACGAGTGCGGCTGCGTGTCTTCCCAGGTTGAGTGCATGTTTGTTCTGATGCTCGTACACGCCGCTCTCTGACCAGCTGGTGGGCTCAAAAAAGTCGGAGAACATCGTGAATTCCACTAACAGGGGACCTGAGAGATCAAACCGGCACACCCCACAATGGATGTGTGTATACACACCCCACAAAGCAAAGGATGCGTAAGCACCGGACCGTATGTGTAGAGCTCGATCTTGATCTGGTCCTCCAGCTCTCTGACGGTCTTGGTGGTGTTGCTGTGCGGCAGCCCCAACGATATCAGCCCCTGCATCAACACACATACACGTACAACCATCAAGGGCAGGGATCCGTGTGGAGGTATGAAAGTGTGCGTTGGCGTGCCTTCAACTGGTAGAAGGAGGGTATCTCTGTCGCCGGGCAGTCGCCCTCCAAGGCGTCACACTCCACTGGCGACGTCAAGTGGGCCTCCCTGCACACACACACACACACACACATATCTATCACCCGTGGATCGATTCATGCACCGACTGACCTCGGCAGGCACTCGCACGGGTCCCTTTCCACGTCCTCTCTCGTCACGCTGCCAGGGCAGCCTGGAGGCGGCACGAACTTCTGCGAGGTCTGCTGAGCCCACGAGTCTGCCGCCTCGGGCGAGGTGTCGACGAAGCAGCGCATCAGATACGACACACAGGACTCACGACGCACCTGCACACACATAGACAGACGCCCAGACAGCATTCGTGTGAGAGCCCGTCTCATCTGTTTGTCTGGTCAGTCACCTTTTCCTCTGCCATGTATCGCAGGCCAACCAGAGGGCGGCCGCCCGCACACCCGTCGGGCTGTGCATGACACAGACAGATGTGACAATGCATAAGCGAATGACTCACTACCCCACGCACCGTGTATGTGCACGAGATGAGGTCCTGAGCGGCGAAGAAGCGCGGCCCCATCGGCGCCTCCCCCTGCTGCAGCAGCCACAGACACTCCCTGACCAAACAAAAACGAAAAGACACATACGCCACCCACACCAACCGTGGTCGATACTGCATGCATGCACCTGTACGCAGCGACGCTGGTAGCGGCGAATGCCCATGAAGCGCCGCAGCCCCCCTGCTCGCGCCCAGGGCCACGGGGAGGGAAACACACCGTCCGATCCAGCCTGCACGTATCCACACGAAGGCGTGTGCGATTGATGTGTCTCTATCTGTGTGTTGGAGCGAGGTGCGCACCTTGGGTCGAATATAAGTGGAAGGTAGTCGGGGTTGACTGTGAGAGGACGCCGCTTCAGCTCGCGGAAGGGGAGGGGCGCACTGGACCGCAGACCTGCACACATCAAGTACAGGCTCGTCCACTCCTGCCTCTATGGGTGCATGTGTGCTCGTATGCGACCATTGAAGGCTGCCGCGGTGGTGTCTTTCGCAACACGCAATGAGGTCGACGCCTAAGGGCCATACGCACATCGATGCACATCTGCATGGGGCTTCATGGGGCATGGGGGCTTCATTGTTTGTTCACCTTGAGCAGGCATGGCGGCCTGTCTGTGTACACTGTTGGCTTGGTCGTCACCCGCCCGGGGCTGGCGGGGTCGGGCACGTACCACACCTGTATGTCACACCACACACACGCGGGCACATACACACATCAGGCACACAAATGTGCGTGTACGCTTACTTCGACGACGGCTGGGAAGGTGAGTGTGGGGTCGAACGAGTTTTGGCTCTCGCGCAACTCCACCGCGATTTGCACGATGTACCCCTGCAGACGATCCACACACACACGTCTGCACACACTCATGTGTGCGGCCGACAACAGAGAGACACACCTGTGCAATCTGCATGGTGGCGCTGGTCGTCCGGATCAGCTGAATGTCTGCAGGAAGGGACACGGCGATGACAAGATCAACAACCTTGCCGGCCCTTCCTCCTCCCCCCCTCCCCACCGCATTCCACGCATTTGAGCTCACCAGGTGCTTTGTCGCCGCACTGCTCCCGCCTGACCGTCTGTATGTGCCGCATCGCCACACGGATAGCATCACGCTAACAGACAGACAGACAGACAGACAGACAGGCGGACACACAGACAGCATGAGGAACAACCAGATGGAGGTGGGTGCTGGCTGAATGCGTACGGCGATGGGGTGGTCGATGGGTATGATGTGTTTGGCGTCGGCAGCGGGGCTTGGGACCAGACACGCGTCGGGTGATACACTGGCACACCCACCACACACACACACATACACACCACACATCCACCCCACCCATCCATTGCAGACAGACGAGCCATTGCGTGTGATTGGGGTGGACTCCACCCATTTGCAGCAGCGGACTCCACCCACTTACCTTTCGAGAGTGAATATCGTCGCGTCCTCGACAGACGCACGCTGACAAACAAAATGGGTGGCACACGCACGCGCAGGCAGCCTCTATGTGCATCCGATAGCCCGCGCAAGGTTGCGGCGCACCTGTCTTGAGACCTCCAGTGTGATCTTCATTGACGTTGCCACATCCCTCAAATGCATCCTGCAATGGCCACACAATAAATACCTCATCCCATGGATGCGATGCGATGAGTCCTGGGTAGGTAGGCGCATCCATCGTCACCCACCTGTACTGCACGAAGAGGTCCGTCTTGTCGGCCTGTGCGTCCAGGAGGTGGAACTGGTCCGCAAAGATGGGCGTGACGGACAGGTACCCACAGAACCGCCGGATGGCGTTGAGCTGCTCCAAGCCATACTCAACTGCACATCATTGTGCACACACCAATACACGCATCCACGTGGAATGCACGGGAGATCTGGTTGTGCTCCTGCAGAGATCTGCGGTGCGTTCTTACGGGCTTCGAACATGTGGAGGTCGTTCTTTGCGCATGGCTGGTACCCGCCATGAGCAAATTGCGATATGGAAAGCACCAACAGCGCCACGCGAAGCATCCCCCAGGGTGCCCTTGGGCCCCCAATGTCCGATCGTCGAGACGGGGGCTCCTCGCGGATTCCCTTCCCTCCCGAAAGAGCAACGTTCACGATATCGCATTCGTATGGACAATGGGGATGTTTCCATCCATCGTCTGTGACTTATTCACCCTCCTGCTGCTGTCACTGTGCTTTGTGGCGTCGAGCGATGAGAAGGACAAGAAGAAGGAGGCTATAGGGGACTTGATCACAGAAGGCAAGCATATGGATGGATCAAAAGGTTCAATGGATGACGTGTTGTCGATGTGCAGATGAGTACTCGGAGTCGCATCAGGTGCGGAAGCTCGTCGACATGCAGGAGGAAGGTACGCAAACGAGCCCACGAGAAAGACAGACACGGATACTCATCGATCGGCACATGTGCAGGTTTGGGCGTCCCGGTTTCATACATCTACCCCAAAGGCGTCCCCATAAAGGACAAAATGATCGTTCTCGGTGAGCATGTACTTACTCAAGCCACAAGGAAACACATGTGGTTGACTCAGGTAGGGAGCCCATCACCGACAAGAGCCTCCTGCTGGTCCTGCAGAAGGAAGGCAAGGAGGGGGACTACGCTGGAGGCATCTCTGACGCCGTACGCACACCCACAAGCAAAGCATATGATGGCTTTACGTGTGGAGCTGTCTCTTTCTTGTTTTCGCCTGTGTACGGCGACCAGGCGATCATCAAGCCGACTGTGCTACCCGTGCCTCGAGGAGGTGCGTATGCTCACAACATGTATAAAATGTGTTTGTACGTAGAAGGGTGCCTCTTTGTGAAAACATGCAGACGACTCCAGGCACTATGTGCGGTATCCGCCCCTCACACCCCTGGAGAGAGGCGTCATTGTGCACAAAGGCGACTTAGAATGGTTCGTCTTTGAGCTGTGGTACGCCGAAGACATCTGCATGGTGGCATACGATGGCGACAAGAGCAAGATACTTGGGTGCACCTCGTTCGACGAAACCACCAAATGGACGCCCACAAAGGTACATACGAAAGACTGCTCCAATTGTAAGAGTATATATGCGTGGAGGGGTGTGCGTTCATACGCAGCTTGTGAAGGTGGTGGCCAAGGGAGACGACGACAAGGAATCGGTCGCCATATACACGGCACACAGATCCCTCTACAGATACGACGTCGACAAAGAGTGAGAATTCGGCCCACATGCGCACAGCCAGATGCATTTCAATGTGTGTGTGTGTGCGTGTGTGTGTGTGTGTGTGTGTGCAGAGAGTGGGAGAGGGTGGCCTTCAAGGATAAGGAAGTGGACATCTACTCACTCATCGGCGCATGTGAGGTACCCAACCACCGACCACCGACCAACCACCACTCGGGACTCCATGCCATGATGCGTATATGTCTCCCTCCCTCCCTCCTTCCCTCCCTCTGCAGCATGTCCTCTTTTTCCGTGCCCTTAACGGCAATCTGTGCATGTACAATACCAAGGACAAGACGATGCAGGCACTCACACACACCCACACGCGGGACGGCCAGTAAGTACCTTCGTTTGCACCAGTCACCCCGTATTCACGTTTAGGATCTTGGCAAGATATTCTTTTACATCGGGGAGGAGGTGGAAGAGACAGAAATCGAATATCAAGGTACCGGCATGCGCATGTGCCTGTAATGACGCTGTGCACTCTCTCCCTCTCTCTCTATGTGTCCAAATACATGATTTGAGCAGGGGACAGCGACGTGACCTTCATCAGCGGCGACACGGTCGGTGCGCACACACGCACACATCAGCATATACACTCGTGTGTATTGCGTACAGATCTACCATCTCGCTCTCGAGTACGATGAGACGGTCGAGTACGACGGCAGACTGCTCATCAAGGTATGTACGTCTTGATGCACACACACAAGTGCACCACAGGTTCACCAGTCTGTCTGTCTGTCTGTCTGCTCCCAGGCGCATTCGTTGGGGCTTGGGGAAACCGGCAAAGGCGACACTGGTACGCTGAATGAATGCATGTACGACGTATGAGTGCGCCTCTGTGGTATGCTGCACTACTGTGTCAGAGAGCGACTGGCTTATCTCGCTGGACAAGGAGGGCAACAAGAGGCTCATCGGAGAAGTGAGCAGCCACACAGGCACATGCGCACACCAAGACACAAGAGCCACGTCCTTTGTGTGTGTGTCTCTCTGTCTCTACACACACACACACACACACACATACACACAGGTGGGCAGCATCCAATCGTTCGAGTTCCTCTTCAAGTTCGGGGACCTCCTCTACATGAGAGTAAGTACTCACTTCGTGTGCACATACACATACACATACACACATACATATGCGCACGTGTCTGTATGTCGTCAGTACAAGTCAGTAGAGTATGGCGAGAAAGACGGATACCAACTGTGCGCGTACGACGGCGCCAAAATATACCAGGCAAGCAGGCAGCCGAAGAACACGTAGGGTCACATATGTGTTTCTGCTCTGTTGTGTGTCTGTATCGTTTCGCAGCTGGCAGACTACTCGCACGTGCAGTGGGCGGCGGTCAAGTCCGGAGCCGTGTACTTCACAGCTTACGACGACCAAGACAAGAAACTCTATGTACCTTCCTTCGCACACAGGCACACGCACCCGAATGGAAAAGAGTTTTTACATCAGCTGCATATGTGTGTGTGTGTGTGTGTGTGTGTATGTGCAGTTGTACCACGTCGAGGAGAAGCAGAAGTACTACCAGGGAGGTACGACACACATACGCACGGGCTGCCTGCGTATATCGATGTACCCATCTCTGTGTGTGCAGATAAGCTGACAGACATTCGGTTGAAGACCAACAAGGCCATCGAGTGGAAAATGATGCACGGGGGTATACACCTTATGCACAAACGCATGGAGTGCACGGAGTCCACAGTGCACTGAGTAATGATGGGGGGGGAGGGGCTTGCAGATGTGGACAAGTGGTACAAGGGCAAGATGCTCGAAATCATCCCCTGGGAGAAGAGGAACACCAATGAAGAGGTAGGTGCGCAGATGACCCCTCTCATTCACCGATGTCTCCCTGATCACGCGTCTCCCTGCTGCAGCAATTCCCGTACCACTGGTTCGTGAGCTACAGCGACTTCAAAATCTACCCATTCTTTCTCCACAAAATGGGTGATTACCTTCGACACGGAATGGGCGGATACACATACATACATACATGCATCTCGGGGGAGTCTGTGTGCAGCTGAGAGGTTCCGTGATGGCTATGCCAAGTATGAAGAGAAGTGGGAGGACTACTGGGACTCAGACAGAGCGACCAAGGTGGGTAGGTGGGCGGTACACACGCGCTTGCATGCGGCTCAGCATACACCCAGACATCCATGTATGCAGCCGGACTTTTACGAGGAGATTGAGCCAAAGGAAGCCATGAAGGAAGTCGCCCAGCAGGGGAGAGAGGCGGCCAAGGGTGAGTGAGAGAGAGAGACCTCCATGTATGGCCGATCAAGGGCTGCCCTTGTATGTGTGCGTCGACGAATCAATCAACCACACAGGCAAGGATCTGACGATCCGTGTGCTGGCTGTGGAGCCCAAGTGCACGCCACTCGAATACTATCCCGACTCGGTGCCTATATGGGACTCTCACACGCACCTACCCACGCACAAAAGCGTTTGCGCCCACCTTCGTGCAGCATTGGTACACCTTCCTGCCGCCGTACGATTGCGACAAAGTAGTCAAGTGAGTGAGCCGAACGAACAGCATACCATCCATACTCGCACGCACGTGTCTCCATGTACGTGGCTGTGTCTCTCTCTGTGCGCATGCGCATGTAGGTACAAGAAGACCAAGATCGTGCGGATAACGATGGAGAACCCTCCCGAGCAACCAGACGACAAAGAGGCACGCTCTCATATATACACACATGCATATGCACGAACCTTGGCGGGTTTCTGCGTACATGAGTGTGTCCACACGAGACGTGTGTGCAAACAGGAGGAGGAAAAGCGCGATGATGACGACGAAATCATCCTTGTTCCGAAAGTATGTATGCCACGTATGACTGCAGGCAGGGCACAGGCGTACTATGTCGATTCGATGGTTTAGGAAGAGGACAAGGAAAAAGAAGACGACAAGGGTGAGCAACACAACAAGCCGCGCATTGCCGCATGTATGTGTGCTCTGTTGTGTTGCCTGCCTGGCTGCCCATTGTGTGGCAGACGAAAAGGAAGAGGACGACGAGTATTATGACCCAGAGGAGTCGCTCACCTGCAACGACGTCCGTGAACAATCACAATCACACTCACTCACACACACTCTCACACACGAACACACCCGCAGGTTTGGGAACACCACGGCAAGATCAGGGACAAGATCGACCATATCAAACGGCTATACGACGATGTAAACGAATGCCATTCGACCCATCCCTCTTGATGTGTGTGCGTGTGTGTGGGTGTGTGTGTGCAGATGAAGAGGGATCTTGATGACATCAAGAGGCAATATGACAGGTACTTCATACTTACATGGATGTCTGCATAAATGTCTGTCTGTCTGTCTGTCAGGATCAAGTCGAAGTTCGATGCCATCAAGAACTACTACACCAAATACCCGTGGAGGGTGAGAGCACAGCCAAGTCAACACAGGCTGGCAGCTGCAGGGCCGGAACGTGCACAAATTCCTGTCTGCAGATAGAAATGAGAATCAAGGGGAAATACAACGAGCTCAAGGTACGGACAGACGCAGACAAACCCCCCACATAGAAATGCATGTACATTGCGTGTGCAGCGCATCTGCGACCGCATCAAGCAGCGCACCTACGAAGGCATCAAGAGAGAGTTCAACCGAATCAAAGTAAGTGCAGTACGCACATCCTCTGTGTACTGTGTGTGCATCTGTCTGTCTTTGCAACCCGAACCCACTCACCTCAGCGCGAGTACGATCGCATCAAGCACCAGGTCAGGCAGGAGACAGCCAGCCCACAGACAGACAGACAGACCGACATAAAGACGGACAGACAGATCAACCATGCAGATCAGCAGGATCCACCGACACACGGACTGCCGACTGAGGAAGAAGGAATACGAAGAGGTGGGGTACTGTAAGTCGGTGGGTGGGGCCCCTTTCTGCGTCGCTCACTTTTTCCATGTATGTGTGTGTCCCAAGGTGCTGTGGTACCACCACAACATCGCCCGCTACTACGAGAACATTTGGAAGATATACGATGGCGTCCGGTGAGCCACTAGGCCACTGCAGACCTACACCACACCCACACACATCCGCCCACCCATGAAACACACAGGTCTGCCCACCGAAACATGGACGACAAGTATGAAGAACTCTGGAAAACGGCCGCGGACAGGCACGTACAGACAGACACACGTGGCATGCCATTCGTGTCATGGGAGTGTGTCTGTCTTTGTGATGTTCGCAGCTCAAGCAAGCTGATTGACCACTACAAGGACATCGATGACTGCTACGACGCCATAAGCGGTGAGATAGACACAGAGATACACTGGACAGCTGCTTTTCCTTGATCCATTGAGTGTAGAAAAGCACGAAAGGATCAAGGAAAAGCACGACAAGATCGTCGAGTTCTATGAAAGTAACACGACTCATAGTACTCGAGTGTGTCCCACTGTGTGTGTGTGTCCCTCTGTGTGTGTGTGTGTGCTGATAGAGATCAAAGACAAGTGGACCGGCGAGAAGGATCTGTATAGCTACTATGACAATGTAAGAGAACGGCTGCCCACGCCTCTTGGCATCAATGTCTCTTCATCCTGGGTGTGTGTGAACAAATACAAAGGTGCACAAGTACTACGATTACATCAAGCAGCGCTACTCAGTCGTCCAGTGGTTTTACGGCAAGTTCAAGGTGGCTGACCTCATGAGATCAGACACATAGGAACATAAATGCATCGTGTCTTCATCCTGATGAATCAGGGCGACTATTACGACGAGGATCGGCACACAGGGTATATTCTGCACGATTACTACGAATACGAAGTGGGTGGGCTGCACGATCAGACGTATTCCTTTTCTAGCGCGTCTGCATACGTGTGCATGTTACCTGGGCAGGGCTACCATGTGCCGGATTGGTACTACGACAAGAAGAGGGAGTACACCATCATTGACCTCCTCTACGCCATCGGTACGCACGGATCCGCTGCGCACTGAGCGCACGTCCCAATGTATGTGTCTCTGCCGAAACAGCCAAGCGCTTGAAGGACATATACGAGAAACTCCCGGACAAAGACGGTGCTGCTCGATTGCTGCGTGCATGTCATCGCGTCTCTTCATGTATGTGTGTGAATGTAGATTACGACGATGACAAGGATGACAAGTACAAAGATGACAAGTACAGAGGTAAGAACAACACACATGCATACTAACTGCGCACACATACACACGTACGTGTACACGCGTGGATGCAGGCGATGATGACGATGACGATGACGATAACGGCGATCGACGGCGACGCAGACTGACACGTACAAGCACACGCTCTAGTGAGTGAGAGTCTGTACAACAAGCGAATGTGTGTACAGTGAGCAGAAGGGAGAGAAAGCGGCGGATGAGAGCCTTGGAAGGTCGGTGGGTGGATGCCACATAGAAAGAACATGGGATGCAGGGACTCTCCGTCTGTGTGTGCTTCCATACGTGTGTGCAGAGATAGACTGCCTGAAGAATGACGAGGCGATAGTGTGGAAGTCGGTCAACCACACACCCGCACACATGATCGCATACAACCCACCCGCCGCGTAAGTTGACATTCATTCCGAATATGTCATCATGGGTGGTTCAAGAGTCTCATCCATCCATGCAGTTTGCTAAATGCGTCCTCCGTGGAGGAATGCCAGGTGTGCACGACACACACACGCACGCCTTTCTGACACGTACACACATATGCGTGTTCTTATGCAGGCCCTGTGCTTCAAGTCGCCCACCTGCAAGTACGTCACCTACCTCGACAAGAAGAGGAGATACCCACTCGTCGACCAGGACATACTCGCGTAAGTACGGGCGAGCGCAGTGCGTCGTATGGACATCTGTGTGCATGGCTGGCATATCCTCCACCCACAGCCAGGGGATCCCCTACTCCTTTCCCATCATCAGCTGCGCCAACCAGGCGGTCATCGTTCCTATCATCAACGTGAGCCAACCCCTCTTTATCCGCCATATATCGGTCTGTGTGTCCTGCAAAAACACAGGAGATCCAGGGCGGCGTTGAGCAAGATTATGAGTCTGAGTATGAGAGCGAGGCAGCTGCCAGGAGGGCCTTACAAACCTTACCGGAGGCACGTAGATCATGGACGGAGAGAGCAGGCGACCATGTAGACCAGCGGGCTGTCTCTCTCTCTCCCCGTTCAGGATTCCTTTCTCCATTTGGACATCTTCGATAGGGATGGGAAGTCCAAGTGAGGTTTAAGGCAGCCAGCCAGACGTCTGTCCCTGTGTGTTGTATACGTGCGTTGTTTGTGTCTCAGGCTGCCCAAGATCGGTCTCGCTGCCTTTAGGAAGATTTTCCAAAAGATACTTCCCGACCGGGACCCAGGTACGCCACACCCAGTCTCCTGAGATGCCTGGGTGTGCGGGGACAACCTTGCTCGATGCGTCCAGATGACGACGCGATTGTCATCGTCTTGCTGCCAAAACTCGACAAGACGGTACACACACACACACAAACACACACACACGTGTGCTATCCACTCCCGTCTGAAACCAATGTTTGTTTGTGCAGGTGATCATCATCCCAGAAGCCGAAGACATCGACAAAAGGGTAGTGGACGTCACGGATGATGCATTGTGTGGGAGGCTTTCGGAATGTATGATTTTCGTTCGTATGTCCAGGAGCCCTTCGATGCGGACGACATTCGGACATACCTCCAGCAATTCGGAGAGAACATCACCGAGTACATAGAGGTAACACCGTAGGGACGTAGACAGAGACACGTGAGGCCATCATATGCACGCAGGATAGAGAGAACCGGGATCCGCCCTTCCCCGTTCTCTACTGCATCAACGAGACATACTTCTACCCTTACGCTACGGAGGTCGGTGCCAGTGTAGAAGTGGCCACACCACACCACACGACATGTCGGCCAGTGCCGCAACCCAACATAACCACACCAGACAGACGCCCATCCATGCCCCCACACACACGAATGTGTATGGGTGTGTGAGTGGCAGGTGGGCGAGACCGTGCTGGTGCCCCTGCTCAACACAACAAGCACTCGAGCGGTGAGCATGTCATGGCACACGCATATCTGTCCGTTTGTATACAGGCGAGACACGTACTCTTGTATGTATGTATGTATGTTGCACAGGAGGGTGATGAGGAGGACCAAATCCTCTCGGCGGATGACACAATCAAACTCTCACTGGTGTGTGCACGAATGCATCCACACGGATACATTCTTGTTGCCGGATTCCCACATGACACGACATGACACATGCGCAGGTACTGTCAATCCGGAGGAGCAACTGCCATCTGTATACCGAGATGGAGGGCCAAGAGAATGGCAAATACACCAGACGGTCCACATTGTACCCACACACATTCATGGACACACGGAGATGCATCTGTGTGTTTTCCGTGCCATTCCTGCATCGGCGTGTTACATGCAGGAAAAAGTACACAGGGGCGTACACGACACACAGAGACTGCGAACTGCCAGGTGCGACGCACGCAGTGCCCACCCATACAGTCCCACAAGAAGAGCGACGCACTTGTACACAGAAGCCGACACGCATTTCTGCACAGGTAAGGTCCCGCCAGCAGTGGAGCCGGTCACAACCACTGCTGCCCCCTCCCCCGTGTACGAGCCGGACCTCCCGTCCGACATCGAGCCAGAGCCAGACGTGCCCACCGAACCAGATGTCTTGTTCAAAATCGATGGTATACGTATATCCTCCCTCACAATGCCATTCAGACATAGGTTTGCGTCATGCGTGTGTGTGGGCGTGGGCAGATTTTGACGAGGGCTGTGTGTACTTGGGATCGACAAAGGGCGGCAGATTTGTCGAGGCGATCAAGTGGACCCATAAGGAGGTGCGCGGCAGGGCAGCCCTTCGTTTGTGTGTGTGTCTGATCGATACGTGCATCAATCACGCCGTGCAGGCGAAAGAGAATGACTGGAAAGAGAGTGAAGAAAAGAAGACCATTGACAAGGGCGAAATACTCCAGTAAGCACATACATTGGCGACAGATGGAGTGCGACACGCATGAGCGCAGGTGTCAGTCCAAGTGCCAGAAAAAGGCCAGTTGCCACTACTTCAACCTGTATTTGGGCGAAGGAGACGACGCCGAGAGGGTAGAACAAGACAAATACTAAGAACACACGTGTCCCTTGACTCTCTCTCGTACAGATATGCAAACTTTACACACTCTCCACACTGGACGAGGAGTACGGCTACCGCAACATGCCCCTGTGGACATACAAAGACGATACAGAAAAAAGCGTCACGGGCAAGCGTGCCTGTGAGTGTGGGGAGCTGTACGGCGACTGCGGAGACACCCACTGCTGCAAGGACGTCAACGCCAGATGCATCGGAGGGGTATACACATACATACATGTGTGTCTCCACATGAGTACCTTGTTTGTGTGTCATTCAGCTGGAATCTGCCAAGTGCATGCTGTGGAAGGACCCCTGTGTGGACGAGGAGCAGTGCTATGAATGGAGTAAGTCAGTTCATTAGCCCGAGACACACGCTGACAGCTGGACCGACGAACGTGGGCGTGCAGGTCACCTGCCCTCTTGTTTTGACGACGGCTATGAGATCGTCGACTGTGATGACGAATGCAGGCTGTCACTCGACAGTAAGAACGACACACGCATATATCCACCAAACAAACATAGACACACATAGACTCGCCGAGCAGGCGATGGGCAGCAGTATACGTATTATCGCGATGAGTCCGACGTTGCCACCGTATACAAGTGCCAGGCACGCACCCACTCATCCGCCGGCCTGTGTCTCTGCCCACTGTCTGTCCATTGTCTTGTCTTTGCCCAGGCATTGTGTTGGGAGGACGAAAAGTGCGAGCACTTCACCTACTACTGGGCCGACAAAGAGTGCCGTCTTTTTACGGAAACTAAGGCACGTACGCACGTTCCATCCATCTGCAGCATGTGCATCGCCACACCGGTGTCTGTGGCTGATGTCACGCGGTGGCAGGGGTACCCCCGTAGGAAGGCAAAATCCGCGATCACCGGCCCCAAAAACTGCCACAGCAGGATCGGCAAGAGGCTGCCGGAGTGGTGGCAGGACCCCAAATACGACGTAGCTGGCACACACATACAGAGAAAGAGAGAGAGGGAGAGAGAGACACCTCTTGATTGTCATGTGCTCAGGAGGTGTCGGTGTTCGTCGAGTACATGAGGTTTGTGGACGTGTCCAAGCTCAGGGAGTACATCGACACACAGGCAGAAAAGAAAGGCAGGACGGTACGCAGACCTGCACACACATGGACCTCTACACGCGCACATGCGTGTGTGTGAGTGGTTGTGCAGCTGTTTGTGCCGACGAATGAGGCGTGAGACACACACTACGTTGAGGCCTCGAGCGAGAGACAGAGACACACCCGTTGATGTCAAACTCAGGTGGGAGGACTTTGCAAATGCCTACCCACACATCGTCCCGTACTACCAGGAGATCCTGCACGTGGTCAGTACACAAACAATGCAGCTGCGAATGCGAATGCCTACAGGCACACCCACACGTGTCTGCTCGGGTGTCCACAGATTTTGTCTCACCACTTTGTTCTCTCGCGAATCGACCCCGCGAAGATCAAGGACGAGAAACACACTCTGCAGCTGGCCAGTGGATACGCGTACGACAGCCAGGAGCTGCATATCTACTCCAAACTCACGCAGAAGCACAAGCTGTCATGCCCCAATTGCCGACAAGCCGAGCAATACGATGTATCCTGGCACATTCAAAGACACACATGTACAGTGTCTCTCTCTGCGGACAAAGAAACGTGTGTGTGCAGGGCATATATCGGTCGCTGAAGACTCCCGTGTTCGTGTCTCTGGGCCATCCGTACTACGGATATACCAGCGCACGGATCGTCAAGGCCA
Source organism: Vitrella brassicaformis (assembly GCA_001179505.1). Taxonomy (NCBI): domain Eukaryota; family Vitrellaceae; genus Vitrella; species Vitrella brassicaformis. The sequence continues at coordinate 17,231 of CDMY01000578.1, read as the reverse complement.
ACGTACGCGTCAACAAAGACACGACTGTCCACTTCATCGACAGGATTCTGCTGCCCACCGACCCTAGATTCGCCGTCATGATGAGTCAGCATTGCCATTAGGCGTCGCAAGAAGGCCCCCCACATGGATGTGTGTGGGTTGCTCTTTCTGTTCTCAGAGACGGCCCTCGACTACACTGATACAAGGAAGCAGTATCCTGTTTACGTACCAGCAGGTACACACTACCCCTGTGTGTCCTCTTTCGCGCAAAAGAGACTCACACGTATGCATGTGTGTGTGTGTGTGTGTGTGTGTGTAGAGGCAGAGAAGCCCTCCGATGGCGACTTCCTCGCCCCGCGGCCGCCGACACCCACTCAGCCGCCCATCGACCTCGGCAAGGGCACAATGCGGCACGCTCGATGCGTGATGCATTCACACGCGATCCCCATGCGTCTGTGCAGACGATGTGGATCTGGACGTGCTACAAGTGACCATCAAAGCATTCGACGTCAACGACACAGACGTACGCACCCAGTCCACTCACACGTGCACGTGTGCATTGATCGCAATGCATAAATGCAGGCAGAGGAAATCATCATGACGAAGAACTTCACCTACCAGGTGAACAGGTTAATACACAGAAAATGCCGGGCATACCAATGATGCATCAATGCATCTCCTTGCACACAGGAGCTGCAAGAGCTGGTCAACAACACGGCCAGCCTCGCCGAACTCAGAAATGGTGCACCCGCACACCCACACCCACACATGAATACACACACAACTGGCGCCCACGGGTGTGTCCCTTGACAGTCGTGGCACAGACGCTGAACGTTTCGGAGGAAAATGTGCTGATCGTCGACATCAACCTCGGCTCCGTCAACATGAAATTCAGGCAGGCGACGCAGCCCGTCAGCACTCAAGTCGTTGTGTCTGAACTCATGACCCTCTCTGTCTGCGCACAGAGTCCACTCAGCCACAGTTGAGGACGAAGGGGACTTGACTCTCAAGTGGGCACACAGACAGACACCTGTGAGTGTGTCTCATGCATGGTATGAGTGCCCTCATGTGTCTGTCTTCAGTTGGATGCAGCAGCTGCAGTCGCCCGATAGTCCCATACGCATTTATGACGTCGACCTCGACCAGGCGGTAGGCTGCTGTGTGACATTGATGGATGGATGGACGGATGGATGCATTTATGTCATCAATCGATGCAGCCCATCTACAGGACGACGGGCAGTAGGCTGCTGAGCGAAGCCAACATAGCCAGCGGCGCGTCAGGTACCAACCAACGGTCTGCATTCACGTAGACGCATACGAAGAAGTATGCACGTATGGATGCAGGGATAGAGTTGCTGCCCGAGAGTGTGGCGTCGCAGCTCGACCCCGACTTCCTGGCAAAGACAGAAGTACGGATGCGCACAAACAAGTGAATGTGCACGATTGTGTCTGTCCCTGTCTCGATGCGTCTGTGCAGCTCGAGGGCCGGCAAGTCAAAGGCCGCAAGAAGAGCAAGAAGACCCCCGTAATCATTGTCGCCTTGGGTACACATATAACGCCAACTGCCCACGCCACACACAGAGACCTCACCCTTGAGTGCACGTCTGTCTGTATTCATGCATGTGTCGGCAGTGGCCACCTTCTCCGTGCTTGCCTTCGCCGCGATTGTCTCAACTGCCGTCTACTTCTACTACTTCGAAAAGAAGGGGGGGTACTCTACCCACACAACTACACGCACAGACACACACACGGACACACACGTGGACAAAGTGTCCATTTTGCGTCAGTAAGCCGTCCACGGAGCGATCGTTCAATCCTCTTTCGCGTTGGTTCCAAAGCCACACTCCCAAGGAGCCGCAAGCACAGAAAGGTGCGCGGGTGGGGGGTTTCGGTACATGTCTCTGTGCTCTGTGGACCTATATATCCCTCCCTCTTCTTGTCGCTCGGTCAGTGCCGAACTTGGCAGCTCCGGCAAGCGGAATGGTGGAGCCAAGTGCGCCGGAGCTGCAAGCAGAACAACAGCAGAAGGAGAAGTCGGAGTACGTATCTTCACAATGAGCAGATACATACACGTGCCTATGTGTCTTCTGTGTCTCCCCTCAGTAACACTTCTCTTCCTGTGCCGCCCTCCCCCAGTGCAGCGAAGGACGGGTGAGTGGGCGCCATGGCTGTGCACAAACCACAACAAAGTGACGTGCACCCGCATGTGTGTGGTGTCGTGTGTGCTTACCGCTTGCAGTCAGGGTACGCCAGTTGTCACGCCGGGAGGAGGGCGGGCGTGACATTGGAAGCCGAAATGCCTTTGCTATATCGTATGCCGTGTGTGTCGATTTGTGGCCTCTTGTACTACTTTTCTTGTGTCGCTCGGCCATCCGCCTTGAGTGTGGTATGTGCGAATCAGTGTCCACGCGACTGAGAACTAGTAATGCGTTCGCCTTTGTTGCTTCTCCCGTGCATTTGAACAGGTGTTGAAAGTTCGTGCTTGTAGGCCTTAACTGTTCAGTGTCCATCATGCGCACAGACACTGTACACGAACACTGGTCGTTTGACATATATGGTACATCAGAAAGCCAGCCAGCACACTATTATACAGTCAGAACAGCCACATCGTCAGCCACGAACCTATCATAGCCCCCAAAGCCAGCCCCGAAGCAGGCGCGGGGCCCCCCAAAGCCAGCCCCCATCACGCCTTGATACCCTTCCAGGAAGGTTAAACGGGGGTCTTCACCTCTCAGGAAAAATTGACGACAGCGACGCAGGTCATCCTCGCCGGGTCTGTCATCATCTCCCGAATATCGCATCTCATCCACCCCCAAATAAAGCCAGCCGCTTCCCCCACCTGGTCATTTGACCGCCATTCGAGACACCCGCCATCTCGCTCCCCTCTACCAGCCACTGTCACTGTCACGTTCTCCCAGCCGCTACCGCGGTCTTCCTCGTTCCATTCTCTTATGGTTCTCAGTATCTTGATCTTGGTCGGCTTGGCGAAGTGGCCGGCCAACGAGAACCACCACACCCAGCAGTCGTAGGCGCTCCCCCAGGTGGGTTGAAGGGCCGGCTTGATGCTGGCATCCATATAGAGGCCGAAGACAGACTGCTCTTTGCGGATGATGAACACCAGAGGGCTCGCGTCGCCCACGCGGCGAAACAGGTCGTCAGATCGACAGCCATCACACGAGGCACTGCATGACAGACAGACAGCAGGCACCGTCAGCAGCCAGCAATCACACACACCACTATCAATCCTCGTGTGTACCTGTAGATGAGCCGCAGTGGTTTGTTGTCGACCCAGCCACAAAGAGCCTCATACTGCTCGTCGGTCACACCCAACGCATCCGAAGACGCAGGAACGGGAGGCAGCGGAATTCGGGCCCCGGCGACTCGGGACGGTCTCCTCCTTTCGCTCCACTGCTTGCTGATACAGCCGCTTCCATTCATCCCTCTCAGCCAACAAGGCGTCGCGTTGCCTCCTCAGCTCGTCCTCGTAGAGGGCCTCCATTCACCGTCCGACCTCTCAGCCGCCCGTCGTCCCAACCGCAGCTGATTCCTCCGGAACGCCATCGGGGCATAGAAGTGGGTGTGTCGGTGATGGCCAAGGAAGGCCAGCGCGGCATTGGATGCCGACAGCAGCGTGGTAGTCAGCAACGCCTGAACGACAAAGGGACTCATCGGCGATGAGTGAGATCGATGAACTGGACCCAATGACGGATGAACTTGCCCAATGGTTGCCCTCCTCTTTGCCGAATGCCTCTTTGGAAGCCGGATCGGGACCTTTCATTTCAGCTCGCAGCAGATCTACCCTGCTCCTTCGTGTTATCCCTCCCCCCCCGTGAGCAAAGGCTGGCAGTCTGCTCACAGATGGAAGCGGCAGAAGGTACCAATCCATTGGACAGATGATGAATGAATCGATGAGCAAACACACACGGCATCCCCTGTGTGTGTTCAGAGGTTGAAGCGCTGAAGGCCATATATGGCGAGGAGAATGTGGTGAGTTAATGCGTTGTGGTTGGCGGCCATTGACTGACGGGACAGATCTGTGCTGCACTTCTGATGTGATGCAGGCGTGGGATCCCGCTGACCGTCTGCTGAGGATCACAACCGCTCCACACGGTGCACATGGGCGAGCCACACACAGACACGAGCATCTTTCTCTTCGACGCATTAATGCATTCGTTTGTGTGTGTGCCGCAGCCAACGATTGCCATTCCTTCACGGCCGCCTTTCTGATCCCCGAGGCCTATCCACGCGCATGTCTGGACGTCTGCGAGGTGCGGCTGGCTACACGGGCACGCGCCAACAAGACAGACAGTCATTCACAGGGCCCCTGTGTGCATTGTGTGCATTGCATTGTGTGCATTAATTGTGTGCAGGTTGATGCGTACTGGCTTGAGGAGTACGAAATGGACGACCTCAATGGACAGGTCAGGTGTGGTCACACGCATAGCATACACGGAGCTGAGTGCGTCCATTCGTCTGTGTGTGTGTGTGTGCAGGCGTGTTGCTTCATGCAGGAGGAGTGGTCGAGGGAGGGGGAGAGTGTGATCGTCTATCAGACGGTCGAACACATTCGGTCATCATGTGTATGTTTGCACGCGTCAACACACGTGTACCGCAGCTGCGTGTGTGCGTGTGTGTGCAGATCGGTCATCCCGGTGCAAGTGCTGCAGCAGCAGGAGGAGACGAGGTACGTATACGCATCCTTGTGTGCCAGCAGTTCGTTCGTGATGCTTTCGCACCATCCGCATCTATGTGGTGGATTGATGCATTGCAGTGGACAACAGGAGGAGCAGCCAGCAGCCACGCACGAGCCAGAAGAGCCGCAAGCACCAACACAAGCGACGACGTAAGCATCATCTTGCCACACACACACACACACATATGAAGGGGAGGGATACGTGTGTGCAGGTGCAGGGAGCCGCCAGATGACGAGCAGTGCGAGATCGACATAGTGCACGGTAGATGCGACCATCAGCAGCGGTCTCATGAGCAGATGCAGACATGTCTGTGCCGTCCAGGCGACCCCATCATTGACCGCAAATCGGTCTTCCAGGCGCACTTGGCCAGAGTGCACGACACAAGGTGCGTGCGAGAGATGAACGACACACACACTTACACAGACACACACACACTGCAGGCAGAGACAGTGAAGTGCGCGTCTGTGTGTCTCTCTCTCTCCAGGGACGTTCAGGCGGTGCAGCGGGCTTTGATGCGGAACCAGAAAGTACACACAAGTGCAATGATATGGATGTGCGTGTCCTTGCGGACGCTGAAAGTCTGTCCCTGTGTGTGCAGATCGCCAGGGCCACCCACAACATAATGGCGTATAGGATACAGGTAGGTAGGTGGGTATCCATGTGTGGCATCATGGATTGGAGGGGCTGGCTGCACACACTGTATGTGTCATATCCACGTATGTGTCTATCTGCCTGTCGCAGACCGCTCAGGGCCACCAGCTGAGTGACCACGACAGTGACGGTGTGTATATCATGAGTATCTGTATCTTCTTCGACCATCCGTGCACTAAAATGTGTTTGTCTATTGGCCTTTCTCAGGCGAGTCGGCTGCTGGGGGAAGGCTGCAGCACCTGCTGGTCGGTATCCAATCCAATTGCAGCGCACACATCGCTGGAGAGGTCTGTCTGTATGGATGTGCGGCGTGTCTTGTCGCTCAGTCTATCGTCAACACGTCCAACATCATGGTGGTCGTCTCACGGTGGTACGGAGGCATCCACCTAGGTCGGTGTAGAAATACGCACACACACACACACACTCACACGGCCGCATCTACACTAAAATGTGCGTGTAGGCCCGGATCGCTTCAAGCACATCAACAACGCGGCGCGAGAGCTGATGGTCAAGTGCGGCGTCATTGCCGACGAGGGACCACCCGGCGACAAAAGGAGAAGGAAGTGAACGGACCATTTTAGGTGGAGAGTCGGTGGTTTTGTCTATGCACATTGGCTGGATTGATGCTGGATGCGATGGATGCGTGGATGAACAGTTAGTTAGTTGTGTCGACACGGCTGATGAGACACGCATGCAGGAGGAGTGGTCGAGGGAGTGATCGCGCCTTCAGAGCCCCCAAAGAAGGCGCGACCACGCCCTCTGTCCATCACGCCCTCTCTTCCGAAGATCAACCCGAGGTCTTTACCCATAGCGAAAAGTTGACGACAGCGACGGCTTGACGACTTGTGGCCGACACAAAGGCGGACGTCTCGGCTGAGCGCACCGCTGCATTCGCACACGTACGCGTGAAGGAAGGAAATGTGATGCACACGCCACCGCAGCACGTGTGTGTGTATGTATCTGTTGGTGGTCGGCCTCCTGGCTGCGTTTGTGTGCAGGTGTGCTGGCTGCCGTCAGCCCCCAGACGGCCGACAGATACCGCCAGAAGGTCGCCGATACCGTCATATACGAATCAACCCGCACCCTCAAACACAGGCAGGCAGGCAGGCAGACACAAAGACAGACACAAAGACAGACAGACAGACTGACTGGGGTGGATGGATGGATGGTTGCGCGTGTTGGTGTGCGTGTGCCAATACGGAGTTTGTGTATCGCCGGGCGATTCCCGCATTGCTGTCAACGTTTATCCCTCCCCTCTCTGTCACCCCTCGTGCGACCGACTCACTGGTGAGAGAGAGGAGCCAATCGCACGCTCTTTGACATAGAAACATGCCCACGAACGGTCGTGTTTGTGTGTGTGTGTGTGTGCTGTTGATCGATTGATTGATTGATACATTGGCTGATTCATTCAGCGTTCGGCTGTCCGTGAGGCCTTGGACCCCATCCGCATGGGCGTTTCCGAGATGGCCAACCTCCCCTTCGACTTGGACACACTGAGGCAGCACCGGCGGCAGGCCAACCCCCCCCACCCCCACACAGGCTGAGCACATCTACCTGCCCACTGTCATCGGACCTCTAGACGACACACAGAACCTGACGGTGAGCTGAGAAATGGGGAGAGAGGAGGGGATGCATACAGCCAGCATTGTCTGTCTGTCTGTCTGTGGCCCTGTGTGTGCCACCTGTCAGGTGGCTGAGTCTCACCATGCGGAGCCAACCGCTTCGTCTAGAAGGAGAAGCTGCACGTCAATGTGGACTTCGCCATCGACAAAGTGCAAAAACTAGTCAGGTATCTATCTGCACACACACGTGCGCAATTTGTGTTATTCGTTGTTCGTAAGGTTTGTCCAGCCCCCGGGCCCGCACTCCAGCAAGGCCAACGCTGTGATCCGGCGCATCCTCCAGCTCGAATCCGTCAAGGCAACCCAAAACCAACACACAGCCAGATACAAAAACGCCAAAAAGTGTGAGGCCCGAGAAGACCACAAGACCTCAAGCTCACATGTGACCCCCAGCTTGTGTGGTCTGTCTGTATGTATGTGTGTGTGCCAGTTGCTGTCGTTTCTGACGAGATCGAGCGCGGTGGGCTCGACTGAGCGCGCTGCTGCAGGGGGCAACCGCACAGATGGTGTGAAGTAGGGTGTGGAGGGGGCTTTGCTGAGGGGGCTCTGGTAGAGCGATCGAGAGCGATTGAGGGCCTTTTCTTTTCACTCTCGGTGGGGTTCGTGCCTGGGGTGTGTTTGCAATGGGGTGGTCGTGAGTGGGTGTGCTCAAGTGTGTGTGAGGTTATAGATTCACATTGTACATATATGCCAGCTCTCCCAGCGTGTGGACCACCACCACAGAAATAGAAAACAAATACCTCCACCGATACACATATTCAGTCCTCACACGACAACACACTCATGTACAGCCGCGGCACCACAGCCTGGCGCCTGAGCCGCTGCGTGATCAGGGCTGTCTTTGTGCTGTTCGTTCCCCTCCTCCTCTGGCTCTCCGTCGTCTTCACTCGAGTCCTCTCCGTCCTCTTGATCAAGCTCCTCATCTGGCCCACCACAAACATCCACACACACATGCACATCACACACGTGTGAATGTACGTGTGTGTGGCGAGACGACAGACGAAATCCATCCTACCATCAGTCGCACCATCAGCCCACGCGCCGCATCTGGGGTACGGGCATGCGCACGACAGTCCTGAACGCCAGAGGCAACTGCTCACCCTACACATGCACGACAAGACACAACAAACCAAAACACAATGCGTGGCACCTCGGTATGAGGCTTCCGTGTGTCTGTATGCACGTGTGCGTGCGTGTGTACCTCAGCGAGGTCGGGAAAGGGATTCTTGTCGGCCTCTTCCAACAGCTTGATGAAGACCTTCTCGACAGTCATCGCGTCCAGCTCTTCCTCAGTGGTCTTGAAGACCTTCGTCAGCCTCTGTCGAAGGCTGTTGAAAGCTTCCGCCGGCGGTCCCTCGACCACCTCATATCCCCTCATGCTGCTGATCTGTGTGGCCAGCTCGAGCCGAGTGCTGTCGATCTTCTTGCCGAGCCCATCTATCTTAGCGTCTATCTTAGCGTCCAGCTGAGCGATGGCATCCAGCACTCCCTTGTCCGCGGCCGGGGGTGAGGGCGAGGGAGGCTTGTCCGCGGCCGGGGGTGAGGGCGAGGGAGGCGGCGGGGATGAGGGTGAGTGAGATGCTGAGGGAGAGAGGGCGGCTTCTGCTGTCGGGGCGTATTGTTTTTGTAGTCGGCCACGGTCATCAAAGGCTTCTGCTTGGCGGAAAAGGTGGGCGGCATCATCTCGAGGAGCTCGACAACAGCATACAAGTCGGAATCCCTAGCCGCAGGGGACGAAGGGACAGGGATGCTGACAAAATGCTTCTTGGGCTGCTCGAGGCTGCCGAGGGGCGTGACGTACAAGATTGGGTGCAGAGCTGGTGCCGTGGAAGAGTCAGTGGTGCTGCCCGTCTGCCGTTTCTTCTTGGAGGTCTGTGGCGACACACCGTGCAGAAGACCACCTAGAAGACCTTCGGTGTGGTGCCACGACGTCTCAGCCGTGGTCACCATGGGGCTGCCGGAGTCCCCCGGCATTGAAGTAATGCCGGACAGCCGCATCCACATGCACTCGGATTCCTGGCCCGCACCGCGCGCCGCCGAAGCCGCCCCAGCCGTCACATCCAGTGGCCTTTCGAACGAGACCTCCGTCACGTCGCCCTTGAAAAAACGATGACGGTCGACGGAAGACAGCTGGTGGCGGATGTCGATGTTCCGGGCGATAACGAGTCGCTTGGCAGGAAGGGCGGCACAAAGAGGGGCGTTGTCCTGCGCCCTCAGGATGGCAAGATCAGGATGGCCGCTGACGATGTAGTTCTTGTGGATGAAAGCCGCCGCCACCTGCACCGTGTGCTCCTGGTTGTCGATGACCATCCTGGCGCCTGTGGCGCCGACTGCGACGTGTGCCGCTGTTATGATGAACAGGTGGTTCTTGTTGGTCTTGAGCATAAGTCCCTTCCCAAAGCACGCGGCGCCCTCGTGCATGACCTCGCACAGGCCAGCGGCCTCGCTCAGCTCGTCCGCCGGCCGTTCCCTCCACAGGCAAGACATCACGTTGAGCGACATCACTTGGAGCGGAGACGAGTTACCTCCGGAGAAAGCCCAGGGTTTCTTGTGCAGGGTTACGACCCTAAGGCTACCGTGAAACTGCTGCTGGTAAGGTTATCGTGGCAGAAGGAGAGTACACACAGCGAGTCGGATACATTGGGACTGATGGGTATGTATATGTGTATGTGCACAAATGTCTGCCTGTCTGTCTGTCTGTGTGTGTGTGTGTCTGTGTGTCTGTCGGTCTTAGCCGACGGTCTATTGTGTCTGTCTGTGTCAGACCAGGAGCATCAGCCTGACACAACGAGTGCTCCTGCTGCTCGCGCTGAGCGGACTCGTCACCCACGGCATGCCGCTGAGGATCCAGAAGCCGAACACGAAGAGGGAATGTAGCCTGACGAGGCAGTAGGTGGAAGAGTGGACGTTATTTGTACAAGCAAGAGGCGAGTCAGTCTGTGTGCTCTTCTTTGTGGGGTGTGAGTGGGACGTCTAGTCTGCGTGTCGACACCATACAGCGGCTGCCGTCACCTGACGTGATGACATAGGTGGTACGTGCAGAGACAGTCTGTGTGGCGTGCCTGTGTGTGGGCGGACTGGCTGCTTTGCTGAGGGTCATCTTGAAGACAGCAGAGTTCTGTGTGTTCTGCGGGAGACAGATCTGCAATGGCATCTGGGGTGAATGAGCGAGCCCAGGCAGTCACGAGAGCCATCCGAGGACGATTAGCTGCCCTCAGACACCCACACCTGTATCCAATCCGATTGCAGCGCACACATCGCTGGAGAGGTCTGTCTGTATGGATGTGCGGCGTGTCTTGTCGCTCAGTCTATCGTCAACACGTCCAACATCATGGTGGTCGTCTCACGGTGGTACGGAGGCATCCACCTAGGTCGGTGTAGAAATACGCACACACACACACACACACTCACACGGCCGCATCTACACTAAAATGTGCGTGTAGGCCCGGATCGCTTCAAGCACATCAACAACGCGGCGCGAGAGCTGATGGTCAAGTGCGGCGTCATTGCCGACGAGGGACCACCCGGCGACAAAAGGAGAAGGAAGTGAACGGACCATTTTAGGTGGAGAGTCGGTGGTTTTGTCTATGCACATTGGCTGGATTGATGCTGGATGCGATGGATGCGTGGATGAACAGTTAGTTGTGTCGACACGGCTGACGACATAAAGACGCACTGTGGGTCAGCAGATTCAGTCAAACGGTTGTATAAATGACTCACCTTTGGCAAATATAAAACGTAGGCAACGATGAAAATGTCGCTCACACACACTCGCCCTCCCCCTCCCCTTCCCCCTCTCCAACACACCACAGATGGGGACTCCACCAGATGGAGCAGGGCGATCTCCATCTGGTGGAGTCGCTCCATCATCTCGCAGGGCCGCTCGCCATGGGTTTGTAATTCCTGAACGAGTAATTGCGGTTCACGAGGAAATAGAGAATTGAGAACACAATGTTATATCATGTCGACATGTCTTCTTACTGGATTTGTCGGTCCCGCTTGTCGAGCTCGGCCAGGTATTGGGCGTGCTGCTGGTCCTGCATGAAGGACACACACAAAGGGGAAGGACACGTACGTCACATGAATGAGATGAGCGGGCGCTTCGGTCGTGAGTGGTGGACACATACCAGCTGTTGCTGCGTGCAGTATCTGCAGAATTCCTTGCCGGCCTCGCTATTCCGTCTGCATGGACATCGAAGGAAGGAAAGGCAACACATCCACACCCATATCCACCCACCATCCATCCATCCATCCACCCTGTCTGTCATACTTGCATTTCCTCTCGACAGTATTGAGAGTGGCGGGCGAACATGGCGAAGGTGGGCGCCACGGCGGGCTTGACGGCCTCTGGCTTCTTGCTCTCCGTGACGGACACATATACGCAGATGGCCAATATTGAGAGGCCAAGCCCCAGAAGGATGTAGAGCAGCCTTTTGAGCAGCCTTCGCGGGGCACTTGGGGCACTGGGAACTGCCGCCTCTCCATCAGGTTATGTCTCCGTCGAATATAAAATGCAGACAGCAATATCCTCACATTAAAGCCAAAGGCAGACAGACAGGCACCCAGACCAGTTCTGTGTGGCCTCTCTCCCTCCCATATCCGGTCATCGTGTGCCCGTCTAGATACGTGGAGGACGCCGCCTCAGATGGGGACGGCGCTGCGAGGGGTTGGTCGGGCGACGCAGCTGTGGATGGCAGCGAGGGCGCGGCGGTTGGGCTCGCCGCAGGCGGAATGCCGGCCTCGATGCTGGCCTTGGCGCCTTCCAGGTCGTCGATGGTGGCTGACAGGAGGGCTTCCATGTCGCCCAGTGTGCACCGTTTGGAGGGGAGGAACTGCAGTGCCGCCGCGCAGATGGCTTCCAGACGGCGGATGACGTCTCCGAGCCACCACAGCCCCTCCTCCTTGGTGCGGTCGTGGAGGAGCCGCCTTCCGTCCTCCATCTTGGGATGGCCACTTGGCTGAGAGATGCGGTGGAAGGTGTCGCGCCAGCTGAGGCTCGTCAGCGCGTCCTGCATATTCCAATAGAAGCCGGGGCCCTTGGCCAAGACCTTCTTGTCACTGTTTCTTGTGCTCAGTGGCGCCGTCGTCGGCCTTGATGTAGGACTTGTCAGCCCACGCCTCGAGCCGCTCGAGGGACTGCTGCCACCTCTCCGACCGCAGCACGTTGTGGATGGTGACGGCATAGTTAAATACCACCGTCCTCTCCCCCATCCAGATGGCCTCGGCTGCTGGGTTGTTGTGCTCCATAGTCGCCACCCCTTCAAGTGATCTCTTGGGCAAGGTGGTGTGCTGCGATACCGTAGAGATATGACTCTGTCGAATATAAAATGTAGGCAACGATTTTAACGACCCCAGCGAGACACCTGGCCGTCTGCCCCCCGTACCTCCCACCCCTCAGTGGTGAAGAGTCCAAAAGGCGCCCACCCACCTTATCCACTCGTCGGCGAGGTGGTTCCGGCGGTACCAGTGGAGCGACTGCTCTGGCGACCCGCAGAACTGCGTGTTGACAGGCAGCTGCTGTTCCTGTTCCACCGTGGCCGGAGAAAGCGGGGCGAGAGCCGCCTTCTGGGGGTATAAGGGTGGGGGGATGGTGCCGTCGCTGCGGCACAGTAGGGGGCCGGGTTGGCGAGCGTGGAGCGTGTTGCCGTGGTCGATGAACAGCACACCGGGCAGGTCAGATACGCCGCCACCTGAGGCAGGCAGACAAAGAACCACACACAATACACAAGCCAAAGCGCAGTCATCCCCCTTTCTCTGCCTCTGTGATGGTCTGTCTGCATGATAGCCTTACCCATGGCGGTCCTACGCAGGTAGATGTTGTTCACGCAGTGGTCGAGGAGCACGGTGTCGTAGTCGTCGAGTGCCCTCCGATGCCCCCTCACTCCCTCAGGCAGCGCCCTCACCGTCGTCAACAACTTATCAATTATCCCCATGGCCTTCTGGTCGGCCGGCTGTGTGGGCGGGTGGGCTGCCGAGATGGCCGCCAGGTTGTGTCCTTCCTTCCGTAGCAGATCGGATAAGGACACATATGTCTTGGCGCATGGGGGGTTTTGATGACCTCCTCGGCGAGGTACACGCACTGCTGTGGTGGGGCGGATGGGCTGGCGCGGAAGGTCGCGCCGTCTGAGGGGCCAGCATGGTCGTAGAGGTTGAGGAAGAGCCCCTCTCGTTCCTCTCCCTCTGCCGCTGCTGCAGCCTCTCCATGGTCACTCTCTCGGCCTCCATCTCCCTGCAGATGGAGCGTGAGACCTGCTGGCTCCCCTCCTGCGGCGCGGCTATCTTGAACGCCGTCCACTCCCCATCGACGAGGCCGGCCATGACTGTGGCCCTTGTGCCGCTGCCGAGGACTACGGGCAGCTCGATATCATCCCTGTTCTTCAGCCGGAGGATGGCCGGTGGCTGGGGTGGCCCTGATGGGGCGCTCGCCATTGCGGTGGCCTCCTCCTCTCCCTGATGCGGAACACGGGACTGCTGGGACGAAACCGCTGGTGCTGCTGCTGGGCTGCTGCTTTTTGCTGCTGTTGTCGATGCTATCGCTACTGCTAATGCTGTCTGCCTGTGCACAGACACTGATGACGCGATAATTATCATTTGTGGGATGCAGGGAGAGCCCCCGTCTCCTTTTTCTCGACTTCTCGACCGTTCCGTTTACAGGTTTGGCCAAAGTCCGCGCGCTGTTCTCTGCTCGTTCGGCGCCATCACCGTGCAACCACATCCTCCTCGATGATGGATTCAGAGAAGGTTGAGCATCGCATGACGGCCCGTCAGGCCGCCCTCGCAGCAGCAGGTGCGGGTCAGAAGCGCAAGCCGGCGATGGATGTGGACGTGAGCAGTGACGGCGAGGAGGAGGATGGATCAGAGTGGGAGGAGAGGGGCCGCCGCACCACCAAAGCCGCTGGCAAGAAGAAGCAGCGGGTGGACAAGAAGGACAAGGCGGCTGCCGCTGCCGGCAAGGCCAAGCCCAAGAAGAAGGGCGGCAGATCTAAGGCTCAAGCGACGGACGAGGGCCATCAGATGGAGGTACAAATGGATGAGGGAAGCAGAGGGGTGCAACCATGGATGGTTCAGCCATTTTCGGTGTGGTTCTGTGCCTTACGTGTGTGTGGGATGCAGGACATTGATGATGCGTTGGATCCCAAGGCTGACTTGAAGGTCTTCGAGTGGGTGGCTGAGCGACTACAGGCTCAGCTCACACGCGTCGAGGAAGCCGCCAAACGCGTCAGCACCACAAACAAACAGCAGAAAAAGGAAAACAAGAATCCGTGTCTGTGTGTGGTGTGTTGATGCAGGCGCATGAGGTGTGGGAGTTGCGGCAGTCCCTCCCCGCCCCAGAAACACACACACAACAGAATCGCATGAAGGTGCACCCACCACACACAACACGCCACACACCACACACGGACGCACCCTCAGCCAATGTCCTTTGTGTGTGTGTGTGTGTGTGTGTGGTGTGTGGTGTTGTTGGTCAGGAGGTTGAGCGTCAGTTCCGCGTGTGGTCGAGCATGGTGTGCACCGACGCAGGCATGCAGACCCACATCAGCGGAGCCATCGCGAAGAAGCAGCACAAGGAGACCATCACCAAACTCGACACCATCCAACACAAAATCAACGAAATCGACCAAGACGAAGCTGAGGAGGTATGCGACCAGGCACAAGGAGAGGGTAACATCATCACTCACTTCATGTGCTGCGGCGTGATTGATTGAATGTCAGATCAAGTCTCATCTGGAGGAGTTGCCTGAGGTTCTGTGGATGAGTGGTGGTGCGGGTTTGGGCGCCTTGGTCGGTTTCGTGTCGTGCATGGAGTCGCTGTCGAGCGTCAACAGCTACTTCCGCTGCCTCACCCAGCAGCCCAGCATGCACCCCATAGTCGACCTCGATGCATCGCCCACCATGAACATCGCTAAGAAATGGATAGGTGAGCAAGGAAGGAGAGAGAGGAGGGAATGACTGGATGGGTACCTTTGTCACATTCATGTGTGTGTGGTGTCTTGATGCAGGTCGTCGTTTGTCTGAGTGTGTGAGCATCAACATCTACCACCGCCCCACGCCGTCGCTGGTGTATCTGCTGGAGAGCCTCTCGGCCAAGGTTGAGAGTGTGGACCTGCAGTGCCCCTACGAGCCGCCGACCGACAAGAAGGGCAAGGACCTTCCCGACTACCGCGCCCTGGCGGCCTTCGAGCGCGACAACCGCAACAGGAAGGGCAACTTCAGCCGCATCAGACTGCCACACAAGAAGGTGAGGAGGGGAGGGGAGAGGTGGACAAAGCACGGACAAAGACATCCCACACACGCTGTGTGTCCCGTCTATCAATCAATCAATCAGGGGCCGATCGTGTTTGAGCGTTTGGAGTCGGCGAGCATCCGCAGTGTGTGGGTCAAGATCGCAGAGGACCGCGAGTACCAGCTCCCAGTGCTCAAGGATCTCGGTCTGGTCGACCTCGCCATGTATGGGCCGCCAATGGGCCAGTCAGGCTGAGGCAGGCATCAAATCGCTGCATCTCATATCTGACGAGGTGCGTGGCAGAGGGAGGAAGGGGGGACGCATTCGTGAGGTCACATATGTGCATCCATGCCCTGTGTGTATTGCAGGAGGACATCGGCTGCTCGCATGAGGTGCGGCTTGACCAAGTGGCGGAATTCCTCAAAGACACACCCTCAGGTATACAACCAATCAGAGGACCGACACCGAGGGCCCGCCATCCATGCGCTGTGTGGATGTATTGTATGGGTGTGATGTGATGGATGCAGCCAAGAGCCTGACGTCGTTGACTGGTCGCGTGTCGTTCCACCAGCAGAGCCAGTCCGTGTACGAAAAGGTGCCCGATGACGCGTTCATCGACCGCATCGCGACGGACATCGGCCCCCTGGATGAGATCGAGATGGGACTCGCCGAAGTGCAGAAATCGCAATACATCCAGGTAGGTG
>CDMY01000577.1:0-48396 GCA_001179505.1 Vitrella brassicaformis | reverse complement strand
CAATCCTGTGGATGGACGGGGTCACGGCCAGCTAAGCTGCCACCGCAGACACACACGCACATGGCGTAGTGAGACCGCACACCTTGTGTGTGGCAAACACACACAGACAAACGGGATGGATGGATGGATGGATGTGACCCCCTCCCCCACACCGCTGTCTGGGCAATGGGAGTCGGTGACCACACCCACGCACCGGTAAGCGGGAATGGAGGGAGTCTGAGACACAGTGCATGGCCGCAGAGGGGGGGAATGCGCAATACAAACCATTTCGATGCGTTGGCATGTGGTTCACTGTGTGTTGTGGTGCAGGCGACAGAGGAGGGTGGGCATCGCTGCCTGAAAGTATTCTGCAGAGACCTTGTCAGTCTGATTGACCGCCCAGCTCTCCAGGAGTGAGGACGGGATGAGCTGCTTGTGGTGGTGAATGTCATTGGTCGGCTGCCAGCGGATGGACAGCGGGATGAGATAACCGCAAGACTTTGTGTGACTGTGTGATCATGGCCAAGGGTATGTAAGGGTCAAGCGAGAATTGAAAAACAGCACACACGCGTCAGCTATCAATCCATCCATCCAGTGCACACAAAGTCTGCACTCATCCATCAGTCAACCCATCGCCAACTCAACTCGCCACCCCCACTACCCTCCCAGTCAGTCGACAGACAGCGACTGCACCCACGTCACCTATCACTCAGCTCGCGACGCCCCCCGACACACAGAGATGGTGTGGTGCGTGACCTGACACGCGCCAAGATTGCGTCGATTCCTTCCTCATGTGTGTCGTGTGCGCACCTGACGCGTAATGTCAGATGTCTGGCAGCAGCTCCAGGGAGGGGCTGTCCATCTTGTTGTGGGCCTGACGCCCTGCCGGGGCGCCTCGGTGGTGTAGAGGGAGATGTCTGCCGACCCACTAGGGTACTTGATCATCTCGATGCATGCCGCGAACTCGTCACCCTCTTCCTCGCCATGCAAGATGACGAGTCGGCGTGGGTCGCCGAAGATGGTGTAGTCGATGGTGCGGCAGCCGTCCCACAGGGGCGGTGGCTGGGCCACCAGGTCGGAGATGCGACGACACTTGGCAGGGGACGGACGCCAGGACTGATACGACACCTGACGCGACGACAGCAATGCCATCCTGAAAGAGCATGGAGCGGAAAAGGCAGACAACATAACACATTGGTGTGTTGTCTTCTCTCATTTGTGTCGCTGCATACCTCTTGATGACCAGTCCTCTGAAGCTGCCGTAGTCGAAACACCGTCTGCAGACACACAAACAGACGGCAGACACCATCCATGTCAAGTTGGCTCTTCTGTGGTGCTTTGCCCTCCCCTCTCTCACGTCGGCACGGGGGATTGGTGGCATCGAAGCGATTTCGATATTCATCCGGCACCGTCCGTCGTGTGTGCACCGTCACCTCATACCCGTCCATCTCTTCCAGCCCGTCGGCCCTGCGCGTCAGCCGCATGTTGTGGCCCAGTCGATGGGCGTAGAGGCTGTACTGGCGGATGGCCTCTGGGCGGCTGTCGATGACGGCTTTGCTGCCCACGTGCTGCAGGTCGTCATTGGTCAGCTCGATGGGCAGCTGCTGGATCTTCCCGCAGCTCTTGGCCAGCCGCAGCAGCGGCACGTTGCCCCGCCAGTGGCCCCCCGTCACCATCAGGTAGTGCAGCCGGATCAGCCGGAATGGACGACACACGTCCATCGCCCGACCCGGCTGCCGCTGCAGGTGCCGACGGAGAGGGCGACAGCCGATGGCTCCCGTGAGGCCGTTCTTCTCAATGATGCTGTCGATGGCCGACACCGCAGCGGAGCCGATAGCGTTGCCGACCTCAGTGGATGTGCAGCAGAGGGTGCTCTTGAGCTTGAGTGCGAGGTTCTCTCGCCCGCCACACAGGGGGAGGAGTGTGGTGGTGATGATGTCGGTGGGGAGGGGGGGCATGAAGGAGGGCGGCAGGGACAGAAAGGACAGCGGGTCCTTGGCATCGTGCGGCTTGATGCTCGGGTCCACACAGAAACGCTCCGCATCAACCTGCACACCCAGGGAAACGGCACATTACCCGCCAGATGTCACTTCCGCTTCTCTGTATAATAGGCCTACCTCATCCACGGTTTGCAGAGGGATGAGATGCTGCGGGGGAGTATGGTCGAAGCAATGGAACCCATGGCCTCCCTGATGACACGCACAGTCACACACATACAAGGATGTGTGCACGCCTTGATGCCACACGGCTCCCATTCTACCCCCTCTCTCTCCCTGCCTGTCCTGTGTGTGTGTGCCTACCGCGTGTAGGTCAGCGAGTTGTTGGAATGCTGCTGTGGTGTGGGGCACCACGACCGGCTCAAACTCCTCATTCATCCCACCCACCTCCCGGATGCACACCCGCGTCCCGCCCTCGGCCGGCTCCATTTTGTACACCTCGGCCTCCATCCACTGGAACTTTTCGTCCCTTCTCCGCTCCGACACCATCAGCACGCGGCTGCCCACACCATACCGACACGGCGATGCACCGACAGCCGCCTGCGGGACACATCAGCCGTGCGCGTCTGTGCTGTTCGGTCGTGTGCCGTTCTGCTCTCACCTGTGGATGAGTCATTTGCCCGGAAGAGCTCGACGATGCCATCGTCATCTTTCTGTCTGTTCCGGGTAGTCCTTGGCCGACACTACCTGCTGCTGCGCGGCCGACGACGAGCTCATGTGAGAATGGGCGATGGACGCACACACCGACGATGGCGAGAGGAAGCGATGCCAATCCCTCGCAGGCAGGCAGGGTTTCACCGACACTTTCTCTAGCCTTATCCGCTGGAACCGGCGATCTTCTTCCGTAAAAAAACGGAGTCCCTCGCGGATGACTCCGTGAGGTCCGTGGTCCCATCCATCTACCAGCTCCTGGTTGTGCGCCATGGCTCAGCTGCGCTCCAACGGGACCTACTACGATGCGTCAGGGCTGTACAATCCAGACGGCGCCGACAACACTGACACCGACGACCTGTCTGCCCTCGTCCAGAAAGCGGTGAGAAACAAAAAAGATCACGGCAGGATGGGAAGAATAGTATGGACGGCTGGCTGCCGCACACAGATCTGCCTGACTGACAACCACACCTGGGCGTTGCTGTGACGTCCACTCATGCCGTGTGTGTGCGTTTTGTTGTATGGTCATTTGCTGTGATATATTCAGTATGAGAAGGCGGGTCGTCGGAATCCCGCCGAGAACATTGTTGGAGAGCAGAGGAGGGAATTTGAAGAGATCATCGGATGGTAAGCACGGCTGAAACCAACACACGCACCGACTCGACCCATCCCATGAGCGCAGGTGTGTGTGTGTGTGTGTGTGTGCGTGTGTTGCATTCATTGTGTGCAATGCAGGAAGTTGGTCGAGACGAGTCGGCTTCGGTGTCAGTGCATCCGCGATTACTTGGCCAAGGAGAAGATCCCCCTGCCGCAAATATCCATCAACAACATAGCGGACGCTAAACGCGACAAGGTAAGGTCAGCCGACCCGACCCGACCGATACACACCGTACACACCTACACAACTGAATGCAAACAGCCAGCCAGCCGGGTATATGGATGGTTCCCATGCCATGCCATGGATGCGATGCGATGCGCGTCGTGTCATGCATTCATTTCCTTTATGCCCACAGGAGAATGAGGACAGGGGTCTGAAGCCCTGGCAGACTTCCCAGGAGCGGCTGAAGGAGCAAGAGGCACAGCACCAGCAGCAGCAGCAGCAAAAGGAGAAAAAGAAAAAAGACAGAAAGAAAGACCAGCACAAGGAGGTGGGTGGGGTGGCGGCCACGAAATCGCTCGCATGGCATGGGGGAGTGCCTATGCTATGCGTGAGTGTGCTTTCAGGCGGCTGATAGCTCAGCCCCGGCGGCGGCCGCTGCTGCAGCAGCCAGCAGCTCCGGGACAGGGCAGCAGCCAGAGGACGAAATGCATCTGGGTACGATCGAGGCATGTCAACAAACCATGCCTCCGTTGCCTCGTCTCATCCTTCGCTCTCTCTGTGTGTGTGTGTGCAGGTGACGTGAGTGCATCGGAGCTGGCGACGTTGCTCTCGCGTTTGGCCGACATGCTCGTCGACATGCCCATCGACTGGCGACTGCTCGTACAAATGCACACAAACACCACACCCGTGACTTTCGCAAGATGAGGCAAACGCTTTGATGGGCATGAACAGGTCAATACGATTCCTGACGAGTGCGAGGCCAAGAGCTTCCCTTACCGAGACCGGTGCGGGCGGGGTGCACAGCACATCCATCCACACCACACATACTCCTTCCTTGTTGTCAAGCCAAGCCAATGGATCTGTATGTCTCTCTCTCTCTGTGTGATGTGTGCAATCAGTGAGGAGTTATCGCGTGTGTTGGGTGAGGTGCAGCGGCGTGACCCAAACGTCGTCTTCAACCTCTGGGAAGAGGCAAAGGCCGGTCAGTCAGTCAGTCAGTCAGCAGCAGGGAACAACACAGGCACAGACAGACGTGTCCCTGTGTGTGTCGTGTGTTTGGGTGCGGTGCAGAGTGCGGCAAGATCGTCAAGATCGACGAGTTTGTGCGGCTGGTGGACATGATGAGCTTCGACACCATCAAACACATCATGGACGATAAACAAGTGGTCAGACAGACAGACAGACAGACAGACAAACAGACAGCTTACACACACATCCATCCATCCATCCATGTGTCTCCTTCTGGTGCGTGTCAAGGCGTTCCCGTTGACCCGTCGTGGCTGGCAGTCTGAGATTCTCACCATGGACCGACACACCATCGCCAACCTCATCGAAGCTGCCATTGGTACGTTACGTTGACAGCACGGACAGGGGGCCCACATAAATTAGTTATATGCACCCACCAAATCTGTCTGCTTCCTTGTGTGTGCCACTACCTGCCAGACCGCGACGTGCAACTGTCCTCACCGATGCGAGGCGCAAGTATGAAAGCACACCACACCCCACTCCCCCACATGCAATGCATTGCAGCACATGACATGTATCTACGCCTCTCGGTGTATTCTGCGCGTGTGTGCA
The DNA here is from genome assembly GCA_001179505.1 of Vitrella brassicaformis. Lineage (NCBI taxonomy): Eukaryota > Vitrellaceae > Vitrella > Vitrella brassicaformis. Next base: position 43,371 of record CDMY01000577.1, on the reverse strand, counting down.
TGTCAGCCATGACGGCATATGCGAATGAGAACATCCTGCGTCCCGAGCCAGACGAGATCGTCGAGGGTGAGGAAGATCAACCACACGACAACTACACACAGCAGCAGCAGCAACAACCAGAAGAGCTGGGTCAGCCGGACACGCACGGAGACAGGGGGGCATCACATCCATTCATTCATCGCATATGTTCTCAGAGCCCTCCCGGTCGTCATCTGCCGCGCATCTAAGTGGCGCCGCCAAGGACGTGTAAGTGCTCCATCCAACCCACAACACATGGGAGCGTACGTGACGTGGATATGTCTGTCTGCATCGTGATGTGTGTCCTGTGCTGTGCTGTGCTGTGCAGCGACACGGGTGAGTTGCCGCGGAAGTACTACACGGAGGAGGACTCAGCCACCGTCACGACAGACATCCACGCAGGTAGGTCCATGTGTGTACCACGCGCTTGTTGACACGCAATCCACGTTACGTCTCTCTCTCTCTCTCCCTCTCTCTCTCTATGTGTGTGTGTGTGTGTGTGTCAGCGGACATTGACATATCGATGACGGACTGGGCGTCTCGTCTGGTGACTGAGGAAGCCCCCAACATGCCCGACCTGCCAAACGAATACGAACCGACCAACAGGGGTAAGAGTACACACACTCACACGCACAGAGAGGCGCACACACGCCCATGCCATGTGTCTGTGTCTGTGTGTGTATGTGTAGTGCCAGTGTCCCGGAAGGAGAAGGGTTCAGAGATGCCCTTCCTGTCCACACTGTGTGGCGTCCTCAAGTTCTGGCGCATCGCATCCAGAGTCTGGGTACGGGCATCTTTATGGAGGCTGGCTGCTTAAGGTCACGCCAGCACTCCTCGTCTCTCTCTCTCTCTCTGTGTGTGTGTGTGTGTGTGTGTAGATTGGTCCGTGTGAGAGCATCGATGCGGAGAAGATCGAGCTGCACATGATGGACAAGTCAGCACAGCACCGACACACACTCACTCACTCAGATACGTGGGTACCTTCATCGACGACATGTCCGTCTGTGTGCTGTGCAGGTATCGCATCCCTGCGGCCAGCCGTGCGTGGGATGATGACCCCGGCAGCGTCTGGACCGTTGCTGTCACCTGCTACGTCAAGAAACAGGTACTGACATTGCCCGAAAATGTGTGTGTGGATGTGATGTGTGATTGCGTGTGTCAGTGCATAGCCGTGCTGACGTCGTGGTCGTGTGATGACCTGCGCACCCTCCTAGCGATGATCGTAGCCCTGTTTAAGGTCAGACATCTCACTCGCACCATGACCAGGGTCACACACACTCACCGATCCATCCATCCATCCATCCCTCCATTTGTGTGTGTGTGTGTGTAGCCGATGGGTCGGAAGTGTCTGCATCCGTGCGACACGTACGAGGCCGTCTTCTTCGCCAATTTCATCATCAACACCAAACTCATGGTATGCGAGTAGTCTAAACACACTCATATGCCTCGAGCTGTCCATACACACACACACACACACACAACTCCCTGTCTACATGTTGTGTGTCTTCATACAGCAATCCTGGTTCGACCACCTGCGTACCACAACGTATGCACCCTCACTCGAAGGCTCGCACAGCAAGACACTGTCTGGCAATGTATGTGTGTCATTTGTTCGTCTGTCAGCACCTTGAGGAAGGCGGATTTGTCGTCTCGCCTCAAGTATGTAGAGTTCGTCACGCCCAAGGGCGCCAGCAGCAGCAGCGAAGCCAGCGCCAAGGTCAGTCAGTCGGCATACCCACCTGCCTCCATCGATACGTGTGACGTGTCCATCCCTCTCTGCACCGCACCTGTCGATGCGATGGATGTTCCAGAGTGCGACCAGTCGCGGCAGCCCCACACACGAGATGCCCCCTGGATCGGCATTCGCACCAGGTGAGGTGACCAACTCGTCAGAGCAAAGCGGACACCCCACCCCGCCCGGCCTCATTCACGCGTGGTTGCCTTTGTTTCTGTGCGTCATGTGTTGTGTGTCCAACAGCCATAGCGCCCCCTGGCGGCATAGCGTATGGCGCAGCGGTGGGCAAACATCCCACGTACGACCAGTTTCTCGACGAGTAAGTGGGGTGGCAGGGAGAAGACAGCCAAAGGGAATGAATGAGCGGATAGGATGATCTGATTGATGCTGTGCGTGGTTAATGTGATGTTCAGGAACAACCTTCCGGTGATGCGGCAGTACATCGACCGCTGTGAGTGCACTCACTGCACACATACGCACATACGGGTGCAGCTTAGGTTGTCATGTCACACGTGTGTGTCGTGTGTCGTGTGTGTGTGTCATGCATGACAGGTGACGTGCCTGTGAGTGACTGGCCGTCCCGTCTGGCGTCGTGCTCGGCTAAGGAGCTGGCGGAGGGCACGCCCATCAACACACGCGAATACAAAGCTGGAAGTAAGTAAGGCAGTCGATCGACACAACGAGGACGGAACAGCAGAAGGCGGGCAAACGAAAGGAGGTGTGCACTTGATTTGTCTGTAAATGTGTGTGTATGTGTGGGTGCATCGCATCACACAGCGTTGGGCATTCCATTGGTCGCGGCTATCACGACGGTGCTGCGCTACTGGAAGGTCGTCGAGGGATGCCTGGTACGCACATACGCACATTCCCTCAGCCATCCACACGTGACTTTACTTTATGGAGTCGCATTGCATTCCCCAGTTGGCCGAGCGATTGGATTTGGACACGGAGCCGCCTCCCTCCAAGGGCATCACCATCATACTCACACACAGGTGGGGTGGGTGGTCTCTACTCCGCACACCATATGACACACACATCATCACTCACCAAAGCCACGCCCTCACATGTTATGTGTGGGGATGGAATGCTGACTGGACTGGTAGGTTGTCGAGCCGTGACGGCAAGGGTCATCCGGGCAACAAACTGCCGGACGGGCTGCCGTGGTGCATCGAAATCACATGCTCCAAGAAGAAACAGGTGCGGTGGGTCGGTGTCTGCACTGTTCGTTCGCTCCATTTGTCGTTGATGAATTGCGCGTTGATGGCTGGGTCAGTCGGTTGCGGTGTGGACCAAGTGGCCCGAGGAGCTGCTGCACTCGCTGCTGGCCATGATGGAGGCAGCGCTCAAACCACTCGCCATGACCAAACGGTACGGATAACCGACATGCAATCAGAACAGGCAAACCCACACGAGTATGACGTCGGATGTGTTGGTTATGGATTGACTAATGCAGCACGATTCAGCCGATTCCGACCTACGAGACCGGATTCTTCCACGAGATGATCGTCAACACACAACTGCTGGTGCGTTCGTTCCTATACACACACAACAAAGAGTGTGCCTGACGTGGCGTGGGATGCCATGGGTGTGTTGTCTTGCCTCCCTCCTTGCAATAAATACATCAGACGTCCTGGATTGCGTATCTGCATTCCGTGTCGCCTAGCGATGGCCGCCGGTACGACGACCTCGACGCCTACCAAGAGTACAGGAGACAACTCAACGAGCCATTCAGAGACACACGTACGCAACGCAACGTTCACACCCACCCCTCACACACCTCTCCTCTGCACACTCATGTGTCCCTCTGTGCGTGTTGGTTTGTGCAGCCAAGGCTGATTCCAGTCCGCTGCACAGCTTAGACGAGTGGCGTGGCGGGTCGGGGGGCCGGTCGGCCGGCCGGAACAGGGGCACTCGCGGCACATACCGACCGGTGGAGCGATGATTGAACGAATGAAGACGCACACACACACGGAGCCGTAGATGGATTTGCCACCGTGAGTAGTGTAGATGGCCTGCCGCGGGGACAATGCATACCACACACACACACTGATATGGACTGGCTGCATGGATGTGATGTGATGTGCACTCGTCGGCTGACGCGATGCGTAGCCAACAGGGAAGGACAAGCAGGGAGGCTGTCTCTGTGTGTAGACTGGCAGGGCAGTGCAGGGCAGGAGATAGATGGAATGACTGTCTGCCTGTGTGGCCATGCATTTTCATCCATCTATGTAATTGGCTGGCTGGATGAATGGCCATTTTCTTGCTTGTTGATACACACACATACTGACTGGGTGACCGGGGAGGGAATTGATCTGGGTGGTGTGATGCATAGCTGCACAGACGCCACGCCATATGTAGACCTGTCAGGCATTAAGTCGCAGCCACTCAGTCAGGTATGTGTGTATGCACCATCGACATGCACACGCATGAAGTTCTCAGCACACCCACAGCAACGTACCGCACAGCCAACCACAGTGGGCCGTGGTGGCTGCGAGGGAAGCCAGCTCTTCCCGCTAACCAGCCACTCACTCATCTAGCTGTCTCCCACCCCACCGCTCTACGCTGCACACCGTCAAGGTGTTCTCTCACACCAGCATGCATCGCGGCTGTCTCAGCAGCCTTCATGGGCCGCCGAGTGACCATCTGACGGGCGACACACACGGCCAGACAGACAGACACTGAAGGCACGCTGTGGCGGGTGGTGTGGTGTGTGTGATGTGTGTCCTACCTGTGGCGGCATTGCGGCGCTCGACACACAGCCCGTCGGCTTCGAGGCTGAGCTTGTAGGGCCCGCCGCTGAGGTTGAGGTTCGCCTGCTGCGCCATGAAGCGCCGCTTGAAGTCGGTGCGCAGGGCATCGCAGAGCAACCTCACACAGGTCTTCCTGTGGCCCTGTCACCCATTCAAACCGACCGGACAGTGGGCAGCACACACACATCGCCCGGCAGCTGTCTTTGTGTGGTGTGGTGTGCGGCGCACCTTGAGCTCGTTGCTGAATGACGCCACAGAGGCCATCACGTTGTCGTAAAACTGCTCCAACTGGTCATCCTCTACACCGCCTACAGTGATTGAACACAACCCACACACAGACGCCATGGCTGCTGGTTCTCCCCTTTGCACTCCCCTCCCCCCTTACCGAACACGGTGACCGTCACTTCCTTTATGGCGGCAGCTTGTCGTTGGTGTCCCGCCCCCACAGACAGGGGCTCCGGACAGTGTGCACCGGCTCCACGAATGCGTTTGCCAACGGACGATAATGCACTGACAGGCTCCTCTCCCGCCCCCGGCTGACCAGCGCCGCCTGCAGCTGCTCGAGGAACCGCCACATCTCACGAACAGGGGCGACATCTGTCTCGATGCGCGACAGGTTGGGCATGTTGGAGGCGATCTCGACCGCCCGCTTCTTCTTGGCCTCATTGGCGAGGGCGACAGTGTGTGCGCGGCGGGGAATGAGGCGTCGGTGATGGTTGCAGGGACGGCGTCGTCGTCGACGAGGTACATCACGGTGCCGGCTCTCTTAGCGAAGTCGCGAATGAGCTGCTGGGTGGCGGCGGGGCCGGTGCTGCTGCGCGAGAGGAGCGCCTCGTCAATCTCTCCACACGTGCCGTCGTGGCAGAGTGTGAAGACGCCCTTCTTCACTGCCTCGGGATGAGCAATGGCGTCACTGATCGAAGGCAAAGCACAGGAATGAATTGCACCGTCTCTCTGCAGCCCCTCTCCCTCCCCCCCTCCCTCTCTCTGTCTGTCTGTGTGTGTGTGTCCTTACATGAGCCGTGCAACGCTCTGGCACCGCTCGACATCATGTGGAGTGCTCCCCATCGACCTCATGTCGATCTCGAGCTCACGAATGGACCGGCTGACGCCCCTCGCCACCATCACCTCACGCAGCCTGTCGATGGCGGCGGGGTCTCTGTCATACATCTCGACGTCGACGCCGCGCAGTGTGCGAAGCGCCGCGAGTGACTTCCCGTCGGCGGGCAGCACACTCAGCATGCCGGCCACGTCGTCTGCGTCCCCTCCGTCAATAACGCAACTGCTGAGGTGCAGCACCTCTATGTCGGCGCAGTCGGCCAGCCATGACCTCGCGCCCTCCACATCTTCTTCACCAATGCCGCCTCGGATGGTGAGGGTCTTGACAGCGGGTGTGTGCCACTGGCGGCCCACACGTGCCCACAGGCAGTGGTCACTGGGGATGCTGTCGATCGTCGTGAGTGCGGGCAAGTGAATGGGGGCGGTGGGGGCGGTGGGGGCGGGGGGCAGATCAGATGAGGGGATAGAGTCGGGCATGTCAATGCTGTCATGGAGCTTGACGGCCTCGAATAACAGCATCTCCAATGTGCCCTGGTCAGCCGACCGGCCTCCGTCATCATCTTGCCCCACCGCAGCAGCGGCAGCTGCCCCCTCCCCTCCCGCCCTCTCCCGTCGTTTCTTCTCTGCATTGGCCGCCCGGCCCCGCCCGTGACCCTCCACCACGGCCACCCAGGTGCCGCGACACCAGCTCTCTTGCCCCCTGGGGTGGCGGTGCTTGATCTCTCGGATGCTGGTCGCCCTCTCGCCCCATATGTGTGCCACGGCCAGCGGCATGGCCTCCCACATGCGCCGTGCCGTGTCGTCCTCACAGTCGATGACCAGGTGGGTGTAGTTGGCGGCCGACTGATGGAAGAGGGGCGTGCCGAGGGGCCGGCGGTAGCGCGTCAGCTCCCAGGGCTGCAGATGGCCGAAGGCATTGGCCAACTCGTCGCGGGACAGCCAACGACGGGCCTGATGTGGCAATCGACGTGACATCAAAGTAAGGTCGGGATGGTTTCGATGTATCAGATCTGTCATGGTGTCGGACTGACCGGTCCTTGGTGGATGGGGGGAGGAGTGCCGCTTTGATGGATCAAACGATATGATGGGCCGGCGACTACGGGAGCCTACAACACCACCACAGCAATGCAGGATGGAGAGATCCCTGCGTAACGATGGCCGGTCACCCGCTGCTTCATCTCACCTGTGCCTCTGGGTGTTGAGGGCCCGCCGCAGCAGCAGCCTCCGTGGTCGGTGTGAGTGCATCCACAGCACCGGCCAGGCCGGGCTCTCCCTGCTCCAGCTGCGTGGTGAGTGCATTCAGCAGGGAGGCCATCGAGCCCAGCTGATAATTGAGCACCCATGCCTCAGGAGACGACGCCTTAAGGTCAGATGAAGCAATCAAAGGACCGCACAGTGACCGGCATGTTTATCCGCCAGTGAGTTTGACCCACCGGTGCAGCGATGCTGGCGGCGTCTTGCTCAAGAAGGCGCGACAGCTGTGCTATGATCTATTCACACAACATACAACACACACAGCACCACTGTGCAGCCGAAGAAGCGGCAAGGAAATGGCGTCGTGTGGCGTACCCTGTCTTTCACAGCCTGCGCGTTCGCAACAACAAGCTACAGGGAATGCCGAGCAACACACAGAGCAAGCAGTGAAGGCCTTTCTCCGTCTGGATTCTCTCTTTAGTGCTCGTGTATCATCCATCCTCTGCCCTGCATGCCTTGTGAGCCATCAAGAAAACTCACCTCACTGACGTCCATGGCGGATCAGTCCACGTGTGCTGTCCACGTGTGCTGGCGACGGAAACCAGCCAGAAGCTATCAAACCGCAAAGGCGGCAGCAATCACGCCCCTGCGATGAGTCTACTTGTGGGTTAGGGTCGAGTCGTGGTGACCTCGCAATGTGGGGCGGAGCTGATTCAGATCTCTCATCGGTGCCGCACCTCAATTCGCTCCTTTTGTCACCGTCCTCTGCTGCCTTGCTGCCACGCAGAAGTCGCGCACCACATGCAGGTGAGGTGAGTAAGAAGGAAAGAGATGCACCCGCATATTCCTGTGATATCCACTGTTTTCGCGTGTGATCTGCGTCAGCTGGTTTGACGGACTGATGAGGTTGCACCTTTATCAAAATCGCCTGACAGCACCGACTCAATGGTAGAGGGAGGCGACCCCAGCGACGCCCGGCTCAGGCCAACCGACCAGAGCTTACACAAAGACGATGGGCACACCGGCAAGGCGTCGCCAAAGCGGCCCCGGAAGCGACCTGCCTTGGCCACGCCGCGGCTCGAGACGGTCAAAGGCGTGGGACAAGGTGAGTGGGATGGGAAGTATGAACAATGATCAATCACACGTCGAAATGCCTTCGTCTTTAGGTGTATGTGCCGTGGGTGATGGTTCGTTGCCGTTGGCGAGGGATGGGCGTGACGACAATAGGGATATGAAGGCCGAGTCCATTCACACCAATTCTGACAGCGACCAAAAACAACCGGGCAGGAACAAGCAGACAGGTGCACAAGATGGATGAGAATAAGCTAAGCAGGCACTCGTCATGTCAGGTGGGTACCTCGGCCGGCCTGGCCACCTGCCCCGCGTCGAGTTCAACCCTGACCCCATCCACGTGGGCTGGGCCGTCATCCATCTCGACGGCGCCGGACGACTAACCACGCGACATTTCAGGTCAGCCACAACCATCACACCTCCATATGCACACACGCAGCGACACATGCGTGTGTGTGTACTCACAGAAGCCGCCACAGAGGCTCCGAACGCGCCAAGAAGCAAGCCATGGCCTTCTGCGAGGAGATCCGCACCACGCAGGGCGAAACGCCGGAGCCGGCGAGTAGCCATCAAACGACCGGCGTGGTGTATGATGAAGACAAGAAGTGCTGGCGGGCTGTGTGGCGGTGTGGCGGGTATCTGAGGGTGCTGGAGGTCCCTGTGAGCCAAGAAGGAGGGAGCGACACGGCCAAAGAACAAGCCGAGGCATTTGTGCGCGAGAGACAAGAGGCCTGGGAGAATACTATCAAAGGTGAACAGGGCAAGATCCACGGGGCTCTCACGACTGGCTCTCACGTGTGGTTTATCTTCTCTCAGCTCTCCCCGTTTCCCGCAACCCCATCCACCATACAGGCGCCAACCCCCCAGCACTCATCTCACCCTCGTCCTACTCCCTCCCCCCTGTGCCACTCTTCTACGACCCGACTCGCCCCACCACACAGAGCAGAAGCCGACGGCAGTCCCTCACGTCACGCGCCACCAGCAGCAGCACCAGCAGGAAGGCGGCCAAGCCAATCCGCCGCACAACGCTATCACCATTCAAGCGGGCGCCTGCGTCGCACGGCAGCGTCCCCGAGGGCGTGTCGTATGATCAAGGGAGGAGGGCATGGGTGGTGCACGGCATGGGGGCGCACAAGGCCTTTTCGGAGGGCACGCACGGCTCGATCGAGGCCAAGGAGCTCGCTGACGAGTTCTGGCGGCAGTTGATGACGATGCCCGTCAAGGCGAAAGGAGCATCGGCGCATAGGAGTAAGGCGTCCCTCAGTGTGGGTGACAGTGAGAGGGCGCTAGAGGATGCCGGGCGCATGATGGATGAGCTGCGTCAGCAAGTCAAGGCGAGGGAGAGTGTGGGGCAGCTCTGCGATGGACTGGGGTTCCGTCGACGGGAGGCGACGACAGAGGAAATGGGGGGGACATTCGAGGGCGTACGACTCGGTGAGCAGCGGCCTGCATATACTGGAGACGTCCGTGTGGCAAAGGTGTGGTTGTGTGTGTGCTTGGTCTGCCTGTAGAGTGGAAGTGGAAGACCACGAGTGACGGCTTCACTACCTACTGCCTGGAGGTACAGAAGCATCAACACAGAGCACAGAGGACGCCAGACGCCACGCCCACGTGTGCGTCAATCTCTCCTGTGACGCCTTTCAGGTCCGTCACGCATCGACCCTCGGCCCGCTCAAGACTTTCACAATCACCTACCGCGCTGCACACGCCCCGTCTCCCCGCCGTGCGCACGAGCGTCTTATGGACCGCTTTTGTGTCTGACATGACGACTGGGTGGCGGACCGGCCTCCGTCCAAGCGTCTCAAGAGGTCCGGCCGCCAATCGCACTGACAGGACGGCCACGCAAGGCCGGTGGTGTCATTCGACGGCCTCTCAGGCCACGCAAGGCCCTCATGCCCTGTCGCACCATCGCCGGCCCAGCTGCGTGTGGACAGCACCCCATCCTCGTCGCAACAATCGACGATGCCAGACCCCCCCAACGGGCGAGAGGGGCACCGTCAGCAGGGAGCAGGACCAGGATCGAGAGCTGCAGCCAAGTGGAGGCGATGCGGAGGAGAGGAGGGACAAGAGAGAGCGTGCCATCGCATCGCTGCATCAGGACCAGACCTCTCGGACAACACCGGCCGCTCTCTGCCAACAACCCATCTGGCAGGCCCGTAGAGGGGCGAATGCCCGACACAGGCAGTCACCAAGCCTTCGCCGGTCCCTGCTCACCCAACGCTGACCAGGTCGGCACGAAAAAGACGACTGCCATGCACATATGGCCATACTTGGTTGCCGCTGTTGCTGTCTGCAGGTGGCTGCTGCTCCTTCTTTGCCCGACGAACAAAGCTGTCACACCAGCCGACACGACACGAAGGAAGCCCACCGAAGTCAAGAGGGTTGATGAGGGCGAAGGAGTTGACGAGCACGCACGGCAGGCCCACCGAAGGATGGCAGCCCTCGGGGGCCCTGTTGGGAGAATCTAGCAGCTGCAGAAACTGATTAACGAGCGGGGTGTGGGGAGGGGAGGAGTAGGTTGGGGGTGGCTGGGTCGTCGCTTTGTTTTATGTTGGTTGTGTCACGCGTGTGGTGGTGGCGCTGTTGACCGCCTCGACACTCACCGAGCCAGCCTCCAAGATACTTTTCATTGGATAATCGAGTGGCTGTAGCGCAATGTCTGCTTGAACAGGGATGGGTTATATACTTGATTTGTGTATAGGGAGGGGGGTGGAGAGTGACGACTCACGCGCGGGCGTGTGGGAGCGTTATGGGTAGTCAGTGACAAGAAGGTCCATGCAATGCAAAGTGGCGGTAGCCATGAATCAATCACACAGTCGATCATTGCAAACAATCAACGTGCACTGCACACACAGGGGAAGGAAAAATACGGCCCAACACACTCTGAATTCTCACTGTACATCAATCATCCACACGACAGACACATGCACAATTAAGGCACCTTCATGTACACCTGTAAGAGGGAGATGCGAAATGCATGTTGCAGTGCCAGCATACACCCCCGACGGCCCACCCTCTGACGCGACGCCCCCCATGCAAAGAAAACCCTGACTACATGCACACACCCACGCAGTCGACTAGCTGCAGGCCCCTCACGAGCAGGCAGATGCCCGTGTGCCCCATGCTCCCTCCCTCCCTCCCAGCACCCGCGGCTCGATCGGCCAGACGGCCTTTCGTGTTCGTGTGCGCGAAAAAGAGTGGCGAGACAGACGTGTGTGGCGAGACGAAAAATGGGCCAGCCAGTCAACTAGGTAGGTATTCACACAGTGCACAGCACACACAACGGGCAGCACATTAGCCAGTCAGTCGATATGTGCAATGCAGGCAGGGCTGACTGACTATGTACACAGCATGCAGGCAGGGATGGGGGCGGTGCAGCCAGGCCAGAAATGTGTCGTGTCGTTAATGTATCATGCATGGATCATATGTAGACGTCGTGCTGTCCCTTGTTGACGGCCTCCATCTTGCGGTCCAGCAGCCGCTTGGCCGAGTCTGACAGGTCGATCTCCTTCTCGCGGGCTATCACCTGCGGCAACAAGGAAAGGTGAACATATGTATGCACACCTAAAACCGCCCCCCTCAAGGCATTCCAGACGCACCTTGTTGCCCAGTTCCTTGATCTCGGGGCTGGCATAGTCGTTGAGCCACTCCTGCACAAAACAGAGACACCAGACAGAATATGGGGCACACGTGGATGCTGTCGAATGAGCATATTCGAACGCCCTCACCTGGAGTGTGAGGAGCGAGTTGGGGTGGCAGAAGTTGTGGATGTTGCCTGCCTTGGCTATCTTCATAAAGTGCTCCCCTGTGCGGCCCTTGCGGTAGCACGCCGTGCACCACGATGGCACGTAACTGACGCACAGCCAAACATGGACCATTCTTGTGTCAGTCATTTTGCGTCCCATGCGAACCCTACCCCGATTCGAGCAGGTCGTGAACAATCTCCTCGCTGCTTCTGGTGTCCTCCAGCTGGAACTGCCCGCCCAGGTTGGGGTCCGTGTGCTCGTGATCCATCGCCGTGTCACCAGCTGCTGCCTTGCCATATTTCTCTGGCAGGAGTGCTTGCATGGTGAGATCGCCGAGCGACTCGTCTGTCCGCTGGGTGGCGTGGCGGTGGTACCCGCCCACCTCGGTGGACGAACCAGCAGACATCTGGCTCATACCCACACGCAACAGATGGGCTGAAAGTGACACACACGCAAACACGACCAAGCACACAAAACAGTCAATTGCTCGTCGTCAGGTATGCTGTCGTATGTTATCTCCCGTCTCACTCACCTCTCATTTCTGGCGCCTCGCGTGTCGAGAGGATCATGCCCGTGTATGGGACGGCGATGCGGAGGATGGCCACCAGCTTCTTGAAGTGGGCGTCATCGACCGGATAAGGCGGGTCCGACGCCACGCCTGAGCCCATTGCCGGGCGCATGCGGGGCACGGAGATGGTGTGGGGGCCGGCACGATACTCCTGCACACACGCACACAATACCCCACCCATATATGTGTGTGTGCGCATAGCTGGTTTGCTCGTGTGTGTGGAAGTACGTACCTCTTCCAGGTGGTTGGAGTGCATGAGCATGGCCATGCACTCGAAGCGATAGTCATACAGGCCGAACAACACACCGATACCCACATCGTCAAGCCCTGTAGTGAGTGACACCATGAGACACACAGAGATGTGCGCATTCACATCTGTTTGTGTGTGTGTGTGTGTGTGTGTGTGGTCCCTCGTTCGCTCACCTCCTCTCATGGCTCTGTCGTGTGTGAGTACTCTGTTTTCGTAGTGGCTCTTGGGCCCCCATGGGTGCATGGTGTGGAAGGTGGGCTTGTGGTAGGTCTCCTGGAACAGCGTGTACGTCCCCACACAGTCGGCTGCCTTGAGACGCTTCATGTCGGACACCGACAGAGACGGAATCTCCACATTGATGCTGCAGACATACAGACAAACAGACAGCCAGACACAACACAGGATGCACTGGCATGCCTGCACACATGAGGGTGCGTTGCATTGCATACCGTCTGATGCTGCCGCATGGCTCCGTTCTGACTTCGGTGATGAGTTTGAGTGCGTGCAGGAAGTCCTCAAACGTGTAAGCGGGATGCTCGCCAGTCAGCGCCAGAATGCGGCGGTGCCCCTGACGCTCCAATATACTCACCTGCACACACACACACACACACACACACACACATTGAGCGCCCGTCCCGTCTGTGTGGTTGTGTGGGCCTGCGCTATCTATCCATCCATTGATTCGATTCACGTCCCGTACCTGTTCGGTGACCTGTTGGTCGCTCAGTTTGGTTCTCTGTATGGCCTTGTTGGACGACCGGAAGGCGCAGTACGCACACCCATTGACGCAGTAGTTGGCCAAATACAGAGGCGCAAACAACACTATGCGATTGCCTGATAGGTGCATCGACACAGCACCACGCGGCCTCCCTTCCCGTGTTTCTCCGCCTTAGTTACTCATACGCACCCACCGTATATGCGGTTCTTGATGTCGAATGCTGTGTTGTATATCTCCTCCATGATGTCTGTGTCGTCGGGATTCACATTAAGCAGCGTCGCACACTCGTCGAGCTCCAAACCCCGCACGTACTCGCTGCCGCCAGTCGCAGGACCATCCTGAACGCATAGCATAACACACCAAACCTTGTTTGTGCTCCCACACCACACACGTGTGGATGTACCTTGTATGCTCACCTTGAGAAACGATCGCTCCTTCGCGCGTTCGAGGATGTCCTTGATGACGTTCTTGTCCTTCGCCGCGCCCTTGGTGGCCTCCAGGTGCTTGAATATCAGGTCATGGTTGATGATCTCATTGGCGTCCTGGATGGGACGAAACACACAGCACAGCAACCACCACGATGCCCTCGTACGTGTATCTGGTCGTTGTCTGCCTTCTCTTACCTTGTACACATGTCCTTTCTCCAATTCCTTGGACCACAGCCCAAAGTGACGGACAAACCGCTGCGTGCGGGCAGCACAGGGACTCGCAAGGCGGCTGGAGAGGCATGACAGCGCCGGCAAGGCCGCAGATGGTGCGCTGATGTGACGAACTACACTCAGCATGATCAGATGTCCTCAGGCGTCGATCCTCTTCAACAGCTTCACTCTACTTCTATCGCTGACGTCGGTGCATCCTTAGAGAGCGCCGTCATCCGTCGCAAGCATCCTTTAGCGCGCGATCGGTTTTTTCCCTTGTGTTTGGGTTGCACCAATTTGTCTGACAGAACTCCTCGGTGAGTCGGCTGCGGTACTCAGAGGATGATACATCAGAGAGAAATGCCGAAAGCAGAGTGAAACCGACATCATTTTTGGTGATCAAGAGCTGATGCTGGCTCGACCCCTTTTCTGGGCTTTGCCGTCCTCGGTGGAGCCCATGCGGGCGCTGTCCATCCTGCCGTCCCGGTTCTTGTCCACTCTCGCGTCACAGGCGTCGTCATCTGTGCCACGGGCATCGACATCTCCTTTTCTCGCCATCCCGAAGGCTGCACAGATCAACACCAACAACGATGGCGCGCCGCTGTACGCACCGATGATGGATGCACATGCAGCCGCAGGTACGTACACGAAGGAAGGAACACCATCACTCGGTGTTGATGCATTGCAAGCGTCTATCTGATCTGTCTGTGTTAGGTGTGTTGGGTGACGTGTTGAAGAGGGGCATCGGTCTGGGCGAGGTGGTGTGTCTGGGACAGAATGAGATCCATGGGCTGATGGAGATGTGCTGGAAGGAGGGATCGAGGGATGAGCGGGTGCGGGAGGCACTATTCGCTCATGCAAACGAAGTCACTCGCAGATTCTTTGGCAACAGTAAGTAAGCATCGAAGGAAGGCGTATTGTATTCCTCGTGTGGTGGGATTGGTATGGTAGATCTGGCTTTGTGTGTATGTATGTGTGTTGTGTTTCAGAGGTGTTCTATCGTGGCTTGATAGAGTTCTCCAACGTGTGCCAGAACGACTGCCTGTACTGTGGCATACGCAAGAACCAACCCAACGTGGAGCGGTGAGCCGAGCCACACCCAATTCACGCACACACACCAAGATCATCTTCAAATACCCACGAACGTGCTGGCTTATGGTTGTTGTGTTGATCAGGTACACGATCAGCAAGAAGCAGCTGTTGTCGATAGCTCTGTGGGCGCACGACAACGGCTATGGGTCCGTCATGCTGCAGAGTGGCGAGCTGAACCACCCTGCAAGAATGAAGTACCTCACAGACGTCATCACAGCCATCAGGTGCGCCACGCACACATGGATCGGCGCAAACAATGCAAATGCAGATGTGTGTAAGGGCACGTATGTGTGTCAATCTGTAGGCGCGAGACGGTGTTGACTAATCTGGAGAAGGAGAAGCGCCACCGGCGGCACAGCAACCAGGCTGAGGATCCCGCAATCGACGAGCTGATCGAAGAGGTCCGGTCGGAGTCATTCATCGGCTCGGACCCACGATTCAAAGACAAAGGTACGTGAGTCCGCGAACATGCACAGGACGAATCCAAACGTCTTCGTCTGAATGTGTATGTGGACGCAGGTATCGGCATAGCGTTATCAGTGGGTGAGTTGAGCGAAGCCGACTACCGGCGGCTGCATGAGGCCGGGGGACACCGGTATCTGCTGCGGATCGAGTCGTCAAACCCTGAACTGTACAGCAAGATACACCCACCCACGCAACCGTAAGCATGAACGTGCACAGACGTGTCTGAGTGCACACGATGGGCATCTTTATGCAGCTTTGCGAAGCGGCTGGCGTGTCTTCGACTGCTCAAGAAAGTTGGCTTTCAGGTCGGCAGCGGTGTGATGATTGGCATCCCGGGACAGACTCTCGAGGATCTTGCCAGGTGCGTGGCTGGACTCTGTGCTGACAAGAGTGCGTTTCGATGATGCATCCGTGTCTGTCAGGGACATCGTGTTTTTTCGCGATGAGGATATCGACATGGTGGGCATGGGGCCCTACATCACACAGGAAGACACACCTGTGGCAGACATGTGGTAGATACTCTAGGCACACACGTACCCACTTGCACGCTTCTGCGTCCACATTTGTGCCGATGGACACGCAGGCAAGCTCAGTACGGGCATGTTGACAAGAAGGAGCACATGGCTGAGATGTTCGACTTGACCACGGTCCTGATCAGCATATGCCGTATCACCATGGGCAACATCAACATCGCCGCCACAACAGGTACCTACCGTACGGAGGGACGCACACATGCCCTTACACACACACGCATTCTCTATGTCCATACACAACCTCTCTGCAGCTTTGCAAGCGATCAATGCCAACGGGCGCGAGGTCGCACTGCGGAGAGGTGCTAACGTGCTGATGCCCATCCTCACACCCACACAATTCAGGTACACATAGACAGACGCACGTACGCATCCACACGGAATGACACCCATCTGTGTGTGCGGCCCGGTCTGTCCAGAGAGAACTACCAGCTGTACGAGGGCAAGCCGTGCATCACCGACACGGCCGAGCAGTGCAAGGAGTGCCTCAACTTCAGACTCAAATCCATCGGTATGCTGCACTCACATAGAAGCAGAGCACCCGTCAGTCAACACATGGATCCATCTGCTGTCTGTGGACGTACGGATGCATGTGTTGTAGGCAAGGAGGCGGCGAAAGCGGTGTGGGGCGACCCACCGCATTTCTATCAGCATGTCCGCAGCCACCACACACTTGCAAGGCGATCTTTCTCCTCCAAGCCATCACCAGCAGCCCCCAAGTCCCCCGGTGCGAGCGAGCTGCCCAGGATCAACATCGGCTTCTTCGGCGCCATGAATGCCGGCAAATCCACACTCATGAACAAGTAGGTGCACACACGACATGCGGCGGGCAGTTGGATACACGCATGGACGTGAGTGCAGGTTGACACGTTCCAACTTGTCTATTGTGGATGCAACGCCCGGCACGACGGCCGACACGAAGATCACTCTGATGGAGCTGCACGACATCGGGCCCACCAAGCTCTTCGACACGGCCGGCATTGACGAACGAGGCGAGCTCGGAGAGAAGAAGCGCAGGAAGACGATCAGGTGGGGGACGCACGCACACACCAAAAGAACCAACGGGCACTATGTATACGTCTTCGTCCTCCATCCTTGCAGCGTGTTGAAGGAGAGCGACATCGCGCTGCTGGTCGTGGACCCGTTGCAGAAGCTCTCACCGACGGAGCCCACTTTGGCGTCCCCCGATGCCCTGCAGTGGGAGCGGTACCTGATCGAGATGGGCGAGAAGAGGCACAAGGAGGTCAGCATAGTCTTTAACATCAAGGAGCAGGAGGGCGCGACCCAGGGATGGACCAGGAGACAGATCGAGGTCTGTGAGACAGGACAGACAGATGGGTGTGTCTCTCTGTCCGTCCATACGAATGCAATGCGCATGAGAAGTGACTGGCTCTGTCTGCCTGTGTGGATGGATTCTCAATCAGGATGGCGTGGTTCGTCTGCTGGAGATGCTCGACCCTTCATCGATGCACAGAGTACTGTGTCTCGACCTCGGCGCCCCAGAGGCATCAGACCGACTTGTCAAGTTCATACAGGTGAGCACAAACACAGACAGCAAACTAAGCCACACGTGTGCACACTCGTGTCGTCCTTCCTTCCGTCAGTCGTCCCCTGCTCACGGCAGTATGTATCACGACGACCTTCCCTGTGTGCCCGAGTCCTACTTGACGGCCGACAGTGTGTTCTTCCTTAACATCCCCATGGACGCAGAGACGCCCGCAGGCAGGCTGCTGCGCCCACAGGTACATGTTCGCAAACACACACCTCCATTGAATTGGTCGGGCTATTATGTGAGTAATCTGAGTGAGTGTTCTTGCTGCAGGCGATGGTGCAGGAGTCGATCATTCGCCACTATGGGACCACAGTCGCCTACAGGATGGACCTGGCAAAGGTACAATGTCACAGCCTGCACTGACGTACATGGCGTATCATGCAGGCAATGTGTGTGCTTCAGGCTCGCAGCAGCGACCCAGCAGAGGTGCAGGAGGAGAAGAGCCGCTTCCTCAAGATGCTCAACATGGTCCTGCAGCAAACCGCAGGACCCAAGCTGCTCATCACAGACTCACAAGTAGGCTCCATCGCTCCACACATAGGGTGCACGTGAACATATAAACGATCGACCCGTCCGTGTCTCTGTGTGTTGTTCAGGCGATGGATATCGTGCACCCGTGGACGCTGGATCCGGTCACCAATCGGCCGCTGATCGACATCACCACATTCTCCATCGCCCTTCTGCACAGACAGAGCGGCGGCCAGCTGCCCACATTCGTGGAGGGCCTCGAGAGATTCAAACACATCAAACAAGGTCACGCACACAGACAGGAGGAGACACAATCTCGCCCTGTCTTCATTGTGTCTTCTGCAGGCGATCGTGTGTTGGTAGCTGAGGGCTGCAATCACAACAGGATCACCCAGCTGTGCAACGACATAGCGACAGTGCAGCTTCCGGGACACATCAGGGCACAAGGCGGGGCGAGCATAGCCGTCGATCATGCCTTCGGGAGGGAGTTTCCTGACATTGAAGACCAAAGTGACAAAGGTGGGTGGAGCTGTGTGTGTGCATATCCATGTGTGCATATCCATTATACGATGCGAACACAAGCAAACACACCTGCGTGCTGTGCTGATGGTGTCCTGTCTGGCTATCAGGTCTGGGGGCGTATTCGTTGGTGATTCACTGCGGGGGCTGCTACATCGACAAACAAAAGGTGCAAGCCAGGTAACTACTAAGACGTAAGTAAACAGACAGTCAAGACAGACAGACCCGCAGCCCCTCCTATGCCATGAGTGGTGTGTGTATGCAGGGTGGACGATCTGCGCGAGATGGGCGTGCCTGTCACCAACTTCGGCCTCCTCTTGTCGTATGTGGCGGCCCCTGAGGCGGTCGACCGCGCACTCCAGCCGTGGGGCCTTACCAGTGTGTGAAGCAGACAAATTGCCAGAAAGGCGCGCGTTTTATCTACTTTGTGTATACTCGTGTAAGCCGTGCTGGTCCACCTTTGGCGTTGCGTATTTTTTGGTCGGATGGAGGGGGGGAGATGTGTAGGTCAGCCGCGCAGGCACCCGTTGCCTTCTCGTGTACAGACCCATCGTCACTGAATGAAATGGTGTAAAGATTGTAAAGTGCATGCACGTCTATTACGGGTAGATGACGGCTCCCACCTCCATGTAATTTTGAACTTGCGACACAGACCTACTGTACTGGGTAAATCACGTCGATATGAACAGCTTACGCTCAATGCATCCGCCTCAAATACAATCAGACATACGACGAATCAACCACCCAGGACAGCAGTGCAAGGGAATGCTAGCAGTAGCCAACAGAAAGGCAATAAGGCAGCACTCCACGACGGAAAAAGAGACAGGAGACAACACACACATACTCAGATACTCGTGACTGACACTGGTGACCGTCCCCCCTCCCCCAGACACAACCAACCGGCGATGTGTTCCCCCTCTCCCATGTCGCCCCACGACTGACAAACAATGATGACCTTGCCCTTGCCCATGGATGGCGGACATCTCACACGACGGCTCGGTGGACGAGCACGCAGCAGGCTACTGAATCGATCAAATATGACCTAAAATGGGACTAGTTGGCCACGGTCTACCTGCCTGAGCCACACCCTCTCACAACATGGCGCAATCGCAGCCCAGCAGAGCGGTTGGTATTTACAAAAAGGAAAAAGAAAACGCAGTAAAAGACACAGATCCTGAGAGACCTACTATATGTTGAGCAAAGAAGACAGAGCAGTCAGTAGACCGTATGGGCACGCAGCGAAGAGCCATCTTGTCGATGCGATAACAGCAGAACAGTGTGCCCACTCTTCCCTCCCCTCCCCTCCTCTCCGGCACTCGGGCCTTCAGCTGCACAAACGCAGACAGAGAGATCAGCATACGTACACACCAACCTCTGCCATGCAAGCGCGTGGGTGCACCTCAGTGGTGATGACGGTGATGTCCATGGTGGTGGTGATGGTGATGGTGTCCATGGTGGCGGCGGTGCCACCTGCGGTGTCTGCGGCGCCATCTGCGGCGGTGCCTTCGGTGGCGACGCCCCCAGGGCCCCAGCGATCTCAGCTGAGCACCACCATTGCCCTCCTCGTTGCCCTGGTCCTCTGGGGCAGCGAGGTCCTCACCGGGGGTCTCGGCCACATCAAGTGGGGAATCCTCGTCTTCCTGCACACACATGACACACACACACACGTGCAGACAGTCAAACGTGCGGGGCTCTGTCTGTCTGGGTGCAATGTGGAGGTCTCTGTCTGTATGTGTAGGTCTTGTTCGCCCACCTCGGGGTCGACCGGCTCTCCATCAGCGACCTCGACGCCGTCAGGTATGGCAAGCGCCCCTTCCTGAGAGAAGGAGCAGAAGCAAGGGGTAAGAAGCGTCAGGTGAGGGCTGGTCTGTTCTGTGTGGTCGCACCTCCGCATCTTCATCAGTGTCATTGTCGATGGGCATGTTCGAGTCATCCTCGTCGTCCTGCATGCGCCTCAGGAAGCCAGCAGCAACGCCTGCACGCATGACGACCCCACACCCACAATGAGCGTGGACGTGCGAAGGCAACCACTCAGTCAGCAGAACTTACAGATGCCATCGTGACACTTGCCGGAGATGCACATGTTGTCGCATTGGCATGGGCAGCCGATCGGCTGACGGCACTCGATGCACGACTGGCATTCCAACTCCTGAACACACCAGAACATCATGCCGAGATCACTTCAATCTGATCCATGCAAACATACCTTAGCGGGTTTCTTGCCGTCAGGTGGTGCATCGGGAGCTGCGTCGATGACACCGGCAAGCAGCAGGCCGCCGAGGCACACACGGAGCTTCATCACCATGAGGATCTCGAACAGATGAATCAGGGTTGTTTCAGTTGTTTTCCTCTCTCCCATCTCCTGTTCCTTCCCTCCCTCCCTTCTCTCCCGACGTCCCAATAAAGGCGGGCTTGAAGTCAAGCTCGCTGAGGCGTGCTCCCTCTTTCTCCGAAACAGGTAAGGATATTGTGAGACGAAGGAAGCCTACTTGTTTGTGTCGACTGAGCTCCTCCATGTCACTGGTTGCAGATCTCGTTGCGAGCTCTCCATCGTCATCTCGTGTTGCCCTCTCGCTTCAGGCCATCACTGTCTGGCACCAGGTCAGCGAAAGACCGGCGGACATGTGGCGGGCTCATCCTTCGATGCAAGCGCTTCCGAATGCTTGCATGTCCGTGTCTGCAGGGCGCGCCGCAGTTGCTGCACAGAGGAAGGGCCGTTGATTCATCGCCCGCACGTAAAGAAGCGAGAAAAGCAGACACAGGCACACGGCGTGCTGAGTGACATCGTGTTCACGCCTTTGTGTCATGCAGACCACTCGCCGACCGATGGCGTCCCAGCCTCACTGTGACCATCGCCCCACTCAGCAGCCCACCCCTCACCGGCCTCCGAGCCCTCCTCCCGTCCCCTCTCTGGAGGCAGCCACCATCAAGAAGGCCGCCCACATGGCCATGTCGGCTGATGACTCGAATCGAGCGGCAGTCACGGCACAGATCACAAGTTCCCTTCCGCTGACGTGAACTTGATGCTCGAGCTCGTCCAGCAGCACATAGAGGAGGAGCTGGTCCGTCTTGGCCTGCAGGACGTCCTGTCCTTCACCATCAGTGACCTCGAGAGTGGCTTCAAGGTGGTCTACTTGCTGGAGCGGAGCTGGGAGGAGGTGGCTGAGGTGCTGCAGCTGGCCAGCCAGTGCGGCTGCTGCACGCTGCCCGTCAACCTCACTGCTGACGACATCAACAAACACGCCGACGAGACGGTGGGACTCACAGGCGGGAGGGCGGGCAAGAAAGGGCCGCGTTTACCCATCCATGTGTGTGTCGTGTAGGCGTACATGTCGGTTCCCCGTGTGTTGGCGCAGCTCATGGTGGTCGGCCGCCGTGTGCGGTTCAGTGATGGCAGCTGCCTGCAGATCTTCCGCCATCCCAATGGTGAGGTGCGGGCCATCAAGGACGAGCCCGCCTTCCGGCTCGCCCTCAACCCGCACCTTGCTGCCCACCATCTGTACCAGCGGCACCGACGACAGGATGACCCGCCAGTTTCCGTGCGTGGCGAATGGGTTTCGGTGGGTGACCCGTTCCCCGATGCGTCGGTGTCGTCCTTCGCCAAGCGTGCGATCCTCGACCATTTCCTCATCCTCATGACCCACAAAACCAATCGCACATTTACTAGACTCAACAGGTAGTACACCAATGGCAGCAGTGGCGAGAGGGGTGCTTTGATTGTGTGTGTGCGCAGTTGGTTCAGGCGTGTTGGTGACGGCCGTCTGGATGACCTTCTCACTCAGTCGCCCCACACACCGGTGGCCGGATGCATCACCACATTCAGTCAAGACGGTCGTTTGCGATACCTGGTGCTCACCGACAGCAGCCACAAGTTCGTCGTATGGATTTGGATTCTGGATGAGGGAAACGGCGGTGAGGCCGACAGACAGGCAGCTATGCTGGTCAAATTTCATCAGTGTCTTCTGTCTGACTGTCTGCAGTGGCGCTTCAAGTCGAGACGACCGAGTTGCCTGTGTGTGCAAGCGGTGCCTTCAAGGACCGCTTCCGCTTGACCGCTCAGCTGGCCCGTGTGGCCTTTGAGCGAGTGGCACCATACGTGTTCGACGGACAACAGCCGCCGCAACAGCCCCAGCATCCGCAGCAGCAGGGGGGCCGACGACAGTGACGATGGTACGGACAGACAGAGGGAGGGAAGGAGACACACACGAGAATGGATGGATGGATGTGCCTTCTCTGTCTCTGTGGTGTAGATGAGGACGGCGGTGGCGAGAGTGAGGCTGAGGGTGACGACGATGACGGTGGGGAGAGAGCAGGACATACACACACACACACACACACACATGGATGAATGGATGGATGCTGCAGATGGAGACGTTGATGGTGGCGATGACGATGACGATGATATGCATCCCAACGACGGCCAAGAGGCCAGCGGAGGTAAGCAACACAACACAGCACAGATCCCCTGGCTCCTGTCGATCTGCATCACTCGTCTGTCTGTCTGTCTGATTGGGTGTCTGCGTGTGTGTGTGTTATCAGGTAGCGACGAGTACTCGGAGTTGCTGGGCCGAGAGGGGCCGTCGAGTGCCCACACAGGGCAGCCCAGCTGCGGGGGCCGGGGCGGTGAGGGGGTGGGGGTGCGCGTGTCCCCTGGAATACGGGAACTCCGCGAGAAGGGCCAGGGCGCTCCCAACTCCGCCCACGCGCCGGCCGGCAAGGGCAACAAGGACAGAGGATCTTAGATGACACACAACACACACACACAGACTGGAGAGGGGAGACGGTGCGTTGCAGAGGGGCGGGCGGGAGAGAGGCCATACGGCAGCTGAGCGGGGGTAGAACCGATGGATGCGTCAGAGTGTTGCACATGGATGGATTGAGTGCGTGGTTGCTCCGGCTGGGTGGCTATGTGATGGGCTACGCTGTCTGTGTTTATGCATGGCCCTCGATCTCTGTACATGTATACGGAATTAATGTGTCTGTACACATCGATGGCCTCTCTCTCTCGTGAAGTGTCTGTGTTGCCTGCGTGGCCAGGGATCATGGTGTGGCACCTGACTGACGCGTTCATTGATTCAGTCACATGTGGCCGGCCTGGGCATGTCGGTCGTGGGGATGCATGACGATGGCTGGCTCTCCCCTCTCTCTCTGTCGCCCACATGAATTTATTGGCCTGTCTGCCTGACTGTGTTGATGGACTGACTGACTGACTGACAGGTGTGTTGCCCATGGCGGCCATCCCACACACATCATCTCACTGGGAGGGATTCGCAACACTCACACGCACTTCTCGCCATCTAGGGGAGCAATGCGCAGCAATGAATTCGATCGTCATTCATTGCGAGCTTCAATGACGGCGATTCCCTGGCGTAGCAAGTAGCCTTTGCGAGTGCGATGGGTGCGGTCAACAGCAAGAGCACCGACGAGGTATCGCCCGCCCTCAACGGCCAGGTGCTCGACGTCGTCTATCGGGACGAGCGCGATGGCCTGCACACCCTGAAGGACCTCGGCAACATCAGGAGGTCGGCCCTGTTCTTCAGCAAGGTCGACTTCCCCGCCCAGGTCCTCCGCAGCCGACTCAACCGCTCACTGCATCGCATTCGCCTCGCTGACGGCAACCAGCTAGACGCGGTGCTGACCTTCGACGCCCAGACGGTGTCTGAACCGCGTGAGCTGCTGGCGGCCATCTGGATGGTGGAAGAGCAGAGGTGGGACGAGGCCGCTGAGGTGCTGCAGCTGGCCAGCCAGTGCGACTGCTGCACGCTGCCTCTCAGCCTCACGGCAGACGACATCAACAAACACTGGAGCAAGACGGTAAGGCACACACACAGAGGGGGGGCGAAGAGAAGGCGGAGAGGCCTCATCCTCTCTCTCTCTCTCTCTCTCTCTCTCTGTGTGTGTGTGTGTGTGTGTGTCGTGTAGGCGTACATGTCGCTTCCCCGTGTGTTGGCGCAGCTCAGGGTGGTCGGCCGCCATGTGCGGTTCAGGGACGGCAGCTGCCTGCGTTTCCTCCGCCGTGCCAACGGTGAGGTGCGGGCCATCAAGGACGAGCCCGGCTTCCGGCTGGACGTCAACCCGCCCCTCGCTGCCCACCATCTGTATCAGCGGCACCGACAGCAGCATGACCCACCAGTGCGTAGCGGCATCTACTACAACGGCCGCAGATGGGTGTCGAGTTTCGGGATCACCGATGCGTCGGTGTCGTCGGTGTCGTCGTTCGCCAAGGGCATGATCTACGACCACTTCTGCTGGACTCACCCGATCAATCGCACATCGATACACCTCAACAGGTACCACACGAATGGAACCAGTGGCGAGAGGGGTGCGTGTCTGATTGTGTGTGTGTGTGTGTGTGTGGTTCAAGCGTGTTGGTGGCGGCCGTCTGGATGACCTCCTCACCCAGTCGCCCCACACACCGGTGGCCGGATGCACCACCACATTCAGCTACAGTGGTGCGCGGGTGCTGGAGCTGGTGCTGACCGATAGCAGCCACAACTTCGTCGCGGGGATTCGTCTTGGCGATGTTGCCGACAGATCAGGTGACAGACAGTCAGGCCGACAGACAGGCAGCTCTGCTGGTCAAATGTCATCAGTGTCGTCTGTCTGACTGTCTGCAGTGTTGGTTTTTGTTTTCACGACCGAGGCACCTGTGTGTGCGAGCGGTGCCTTTAAGGACCGCTTCCGCCAGACGACTCAGCTGGGCAGTGAGGCGCTGGGGCGAGGACTTGAAGTCGTCTTCGACGGCCAAGTAGTGCAAGACGAGCCATCAGAGTGGGAGGTGGATGACAGCGACGATGGTACGCACAGAGGCAGGGAGGCACATTGGTGGATGGAGGAAGGGACACACACATGAGAATGGATGGATGGATGGATGGATGGGCCCTCTCTGTCTGTGTGGTGTAGATGAGGACGGCGGTGGCGAGAGTGAGGCTGAGGGTGACGACGGTGACGACGATGACGGTGGGGAGAGAGCAGGACATACACTCACACACACACACATGGATGGATGGATGGATGGATGCTACAGATGGAGACGTTGATGGTGGCGATGACGGTGACGATGACGACGATATGCATCCCAACGACGGCCAAGAGGCCAGCGGAGGTAAGCAACACAACACAGCACAGATCCCCTGGCTCCTGTCGATCTGCATCACTCGTCTGTCTGTATGATTGGGTGTCTGTGTGTGTGCGTTGATCAGGTAGCGACGAGTACTCGGAGTTGCTGGGCCGAGAGGGGCTGTGGAGTGCCCACACGGGCAACAAGGACAGAGGATCTTAGATAACACACAACACACACACACAGACTGGAGAGGGAGACGGTGCATTGCATTGCAGAGGGGCGGGTGGGAGAGAGGCCATACGGCAGCTGAGCGGGGGTTGAACCGATGGATGCGTCAGAGTATTGCACATGGATGGATGGATGGATTGAGTGCGTGGTTGCTCTGGCTGGGTGGCTATGTGATGGGCTACGCTGCCTGTGTGACTGTGGCTGTCTGTCGTGTTTGTGTATGGCCGAAATGAGCAGCCCACCAGCTGAGCTGCGCGTGGGCCTCACTCATTGGCTTGTGGGGGGTGGGGAAGTTCTGCCGCTCTCGCCCCGCCGACTGACTCAGAGCGCTGCGGTCTGTGTGCAGTTCAGGTGCATGGCTGCAGCCGGTAGGTAGCCACATCGGCTGGCTTGCTGAGTTGTTGTGTTGGTCGGCCGGCTGGCGTATGGAATGGATACCATGACATGTGCATGATGTGGCCATGTCCCCGTGTCTTCATGTCTGCATGCCCCCTCCCCTCTCCTAATTCGCCATCGTGCGTGGACAGCACTCCTGCCTCGCTGTCCATCAAAGCCTGCCTGCTGTGAGATGTGTGTGTCTGTGTATGCATGTGGGGGTCTGGCTGATGGTCTACTACGGCCAGTCGGCAGACTGCCTTTTCTGAGTGGTGAGGATCGGCTGACTGTCACGGGTGTGTGTGCGTGTGTTGTGTGGATGTGTGTGGGCATCGGACTGATTGCGTAGGAGTGTGATTACTGATGCATGCACACATGGACACACGGAATCTGCTGTCAAGGAAATGCACGAGAGTCACTGACAAGAAACCATCAGCACCACATGATTGATTGCATCGACCACCAGAGCTAGGCGACCTGTCGCATCCCTCACCCAGAACGGTCACGTCACTCTGCCCCCCTGGTTGACCTGTCTGATGCTCAGATTGATACGTGTCTTGGCCAGCAGGTCCATCAGCCTCACACGCTCATCACCACTCAAACCCTCCAACGACCCCACTGCAGTCGATTCCTGCCACCTCCTGCCAGCACCGGCACCGGCACCCGCCGCTGTTGGCGGGGCTGGCTCCCCTCCGTCTGGCCCGCCATGTGTGTCGGCATCAGGTTGTGGCTCCATAATGGCCGCTATGCCTGAGGAAAACAGAAAGAACCGAGCATACTTCTTGGCAAGGGTGTGTGTGCCGTCCCACCACCCTGCCTGCGTACCGTGGAAAGACTTCCTGGCTGTGCTGGCCAGCAGCAGTACGTCGCCTCCGCGAAGCACCACGGGCTGGGGAGACAGCCTGAATAGCGCAGCGCACACACATATTGGTGTCGCTCTGTTCTGACTGCCTCCCTGCCTCCCTCAGCCGCCAGCTCACTCACTGTCTTGTGTCGCCACCAACGAGGAAGAGGCCAGGCAAACCCAAACTGCGAACAAAGCAGGCAGGGGACGCAGGCAGGGGACGCAGGCAGGGGACGGGACACGTGTGTGGACACTGTGAGTAACCATGAGGCGAGAAGTACCTACCTAATGGACACGAGCGGCGAAGTGGTGTCGGTCTCGGCATCATCCTGGTGCCCTGCCAGCCACACGCGCACCGCATATTTCCGCATCGATCGATCGATCGGTCACCAACTGGCGAGGTGTGCTTCCCCACCTCTCAGTCGGTCGGTCCGCCGGTAGAGATTCACTATGGCCGCCTACATGACATGAATGATAAGATAGCTGTGTGCATTCGTTTGACCGTCGGGTGAGGTGACGCTCTCTGGTCCTTTGTCCCAGAGACCCAATAGATCTGATCTGACCTGCGGTGTGTAGTCGCCGGTCAGGTGCAGCTCTTGAGCCAGCAGCGGACACTGGCGCGATAGCTCTGTCATGATCTCCTGACAGAGACACGTGAGCCCATATGGGAAGGGCAGGCGGTCGTCGTATTGGCGGGTAGTCCAGCTGATGGACGGGCGAAGCAACGAACGAATGGAATGGAGAGGGAGGGCATGATGAATGATGATGGGAGGGGATAGACGGGGAGGGAGGTAGGTGCCGCATCGCAGACACTCACTTGTATTGGTAGCCCTAAGACAGAGACAGACAGACACCATTCACCTATCATGTCCTCAGATAGGTTTGTTTGCGTTCCTCTCACCAACCAGGGTGGCCCATCGCAGCCTGGTGAACATTGGCTCATTTGACGCTGAAAGCCGAACAGACAGCAGCAGATGCGCAGACCTCTATTTACACCCGGCAGATAGCTGAGAGTGTGCGTACGTACGCCAGAATTCCCGTGCCGCCTCCTCGAACCCGGTGAGATTGGTCCTGTGTGGGGGCTGTGATTACAGTACACAAACAGCAAATAGGCAGTACTGGCTGCTTTATAAATCACTCACTGGCTGCTCGTGCGCTGGCTTGGTTGCTCGCCTCAATGTAGGATGTGACGCACTCGTGGGCCAGAAGAAGCTGCTCATCCTCACTCAGCCAGGCCGGCAGAAACACACAACCTTCACAGTCAATCAGTGAATACACACACCAAAACGATTGATTGATTCATCACCGTCCGTCCAGATCTCAGCTCTCCTTCGTCCCTGCCCTGCGTCCCCTCCCATGTTTCCCACCTGGAAGCGTCTTCAGTCGGTATGCCTCCCGTCGTTGCCTTTCTGTCATTGCAGGCGGCCCCTCTGCACTCGAGTCAACTAATTCATCCATGCTGCCAATTTCGCCCCGCGCATCCACAACTGAGGGCCTCCACTCTCTCACACGGCTCCAGTCCTGACCAAGGACGGCCTCGCGAAGGGACACCTCAGCTTGTTTGTACAGATCAACCATCCCACAACACAAACAAGGACACGGAGATGCTGGCGAAGTCGTGGATCTTGCTGTTCATTGTTTCTGCAGATCCAAGCTCGCAAGACGATCCCACACTCCCCCCCCACAGCCGTGCAGCATCTCCGACAGACTGCAGCTGTTTGGGACTATAGCATTTGCTGAAGGAGAAATGAGATTATCACTGCTGATCTTCGGTGCCTTCCTGGTGGCTGCGTCGGTGGCTCAGGAGGATGAGGACGACATCACGTTCGGCGAGGAGGCCGAGGGTGACTTCGGCTACGACGAGATGGCGGACGAGATGATGGACGAGACCGAGGGGCTGGAGGACTCGCTGGGCTTGGCGCGCCCTGAGATAGAGGAGCGGATGAGCAAGCTGTTCCCGGTGCTGGACAAGGACGGCGACGGCAAGCTGACCAAGAAGGAGATGAGCGAGTGGCTCAAGAGGCTCCACCCACAGGTGCAGATGCGGCAGAGCAACCTCGAGTTCGATGCCATCGACAAGGACAAGAGCGGATTTGTCGACCTCAGCGAATTGCACGATGCATACTTCGGCGAGGATGAGGCGGCGGCGGCAGAGGGCAAGGAGGATATTGCGGTGAGTGAGCAAGAAACGGGGATCATGCAGGCAGGCCACTGATCGATCGATGCGTCGGTGTTGGTGTGTGAGAGCAGCTTCGGTTCAAGACGGTAGACAAGGACGGCGGTGAGTGGCAGAATAGCGGTCTTGCTTTCAACACACTCATGCACCTCTCTCTTGTTCGTGTCGTGCATGTGTCGTGTGTATATCCAGACGGCAAGCTGACGGTTGAGGAGTTCAAGAAGCTGCTGCATGTGGGCGAAGATCCAGCTCTCATGAAGGTCGAAATAGACGAAATACTCAAGGTGAGCTGAGAAAAGAGGCGAGGCCAACGGCATGCGATGTGCATCGACGGCTGATTGCCTCTGCTGCTGATGTGGTTGTGCTGTGCTTCTTCAGCAGCAGGACACGGATGGCAACAGGCAGATCAGCTTCGCCGAGTTCAAGGGGCAGGAGGGTGAGTTAACAGATGCACCAGACAAATGGAGGCAGATGTAAAGCAGATCAGGCATGCCCATGAGTGTCGTTGTCAGCGTCTGAGGAGGACGAGGAGAGCATGAAGAAGGAGTTCGATAGCTATGACGCCAACAAGGACGGCGTCATCGACGAAAAGGAAATCGAGGCCATCATCGTCCAGCACTCAGAGGGCGACCACGAGAGGGACGTCACCGACATGCTCGCTGACGCCGGACTAGATGAAGGTCAGAATCCCCCACCCCGGGACCCATCCGCCCACCCACCGGCACGACACACAACCACCCATCTAACCTATGCGCTGCATTGCATCCATTTATTTCCCCTTGTATGTATGTATGTATGTATGTATGTGTGCGTGTATGTTATGTGCAGACGCGTCCTTGACGCTGGCAACTATGCTGGAGAAGCTTGAGAGTGTGGTGCAGTCGAAGCTCACCGACTACGGGGAGCTCTTGCGGTATCCACACGAGTACGGCATGGACCTGCCATTCGACGCGCCCGAGAGCACCGAGAAAGACGAACTGTAGATATGTAGACACATGAATGGACACACAGACAGGCGCCCAGCCCACCTGTAGCGGGAGGGGGGAACTATCTGCAGATTGATTGGTTGGGACGGGACAATGAATAAATACTCGTTTTTGGTGAATTGATTGTTCCGTAGCTGGCTGGGTAGCTGGCTGGGGGCTTCTTTTGACGGAGAGACGGGCATCCCTGGGCAGGGCAGACACGAATATGTGTGCATACATACCATCCATACCCACGCACAGCACAGGTACGCATTGACGATTGTATAGTGACTGACGATGGATGCAGACAGAAATGGGATGGATGGGATGGGTGCTGTGCTGTGCTCGTCTCTGGCCGGCCCAGTACAGGCCGCAGATGGATGGGTGCCTACCTGCATTTGATTTCCGTGCGTCTGAGCACGGTGCGGTGCCCATCCAGCAGGCAGAACAACGATGTGATGATGCGTACGGACATGAGTTTCGCTTCTATGTGTCTATGTAGGTGTGTATTTCGTGTTTATTTGCTCTTCATGCCATGCCATGTGCTGTGCGTGTGTGCATGACATGACGGATGCGATGCGGCACTGCATGTCACGTTCATGTTTTAATGCATACAATCCATCAGCTCTCCTGCCGTTGAATTCCAACGTCATGTGGATCGCCTCCACACCTCCACATGTCGAGTTCCTCCGGTGGTCCCCCTCAGCGCCCCTCTGGCCCATCGTACGTCCTGCCTTCGGGAGCTCTGTCACATGAACAAGTGCGAGCGCTCGTTGCCAGCCACCCCCCCATGACGTACCAGATCAGGGGGGAGATACAACCAGACCGGCCACCGCAGCCCGCAACAAGCACCAGCAGCAGCCGGCCGACCCCCGCATCTGAAGCCCCAACGCAAGCCCCGACGCCAGTCAGTCACTTTCCCCCACCTGAGGTGCACTTGGAGCTGGAGACACCGGCACTGTCCGGGAGTGATGTCGTTATGGAACGAAGGTACTTCGAGACCCTCGTGCGGGCTTTGGGTCGAGTGACGGCCGAGAGGGATGAGTACGCTCGGCGTCTCAGCGAGGGGCCGCCCCTGTCGACGCTCGAGACATGCCCAGTGTGCTGTGACTGTCCAGTGCAAGTTGTTCTGTCTTGCGGCCATCTCTACTGCAGGTGTGTCGTGAAAGATGTGTGCCTGCATTTCTGAGGGCCTCTCGCTCCTGCAGGCTTTGCGCGGCCCGCCTGGTCAACAACCGCTGCCACGAGTGCCGCCAGCGCGTCAGTCATCTCATCAACATCGCGGGGCGGGACCAATCGACACGCCAGGAAGTGAATAGCAGACAGCACGACAGAAGCCAAGACGCTCGAAGTGAGGAAGATACTCGTGCCCGAGTGACAACGGGGGGAGAACAGGCAGGAAGACTTAAGGCGTCGTGACATGGGACAGAGGTGCGTGATATGATATGTGGTGTGTCGGATAAAGTGAGACATCAGAAATCAGTCGATCATTGAGTGGCAGTGGAAGTGTCCGAGAAGCCAGCAGGAGACACGCACGCATTCACACCTCTCTGTACACGCACGGACGCACACACGAAGGAAGTAGACAGGGTGGCGTGGCGTGGCAGCCCAGCCGTGTAATGTATGCAGCTCAGCTGACCAGCTGTAAGTTACTTGCTCACCACAAACTCCGGTTGGTTCTCAGCTTGCTTAATCTACACGCCTGCACCAAACCGTGACGCACGTAGGCATCGCATCAAGTGGGTGGCCAAGTGAGGCAGGCAAAGGAGGGAGGTGACAATGCTGCATTTGCAGGCGCATCGAAAGTCGCCACCTCCCTCCCTCCCCTACTACGGGTCTGTCTGTCTAGTTGGTATGTTATGTACAGCAGCTCGCACCCCCCCCCGGATCACACACAACATACACACACACACACACAGAGAGGGAAAGAAAACCCACGGTGGCCACGCAGCCCGATGCAATGCATGATATGTATGATGCACGGTAGGCAGGCAAGTCTTCCATAAATCAGACAGACATCGCAGGCAGGCACTCTGTGCAATGCAAAACTGCCCATGCAGCCAGCGTCGGAAAAATGCCAAGAGACAGACGTCCTCCCGTTCGTTCACAGGCCGAATAGCTCCTGTAGCCTGTCGATTTCCTGCAGTGCGACCGACACCTCCTCTTCTGGCACATCCAGAGCAATAGGCACCGCACGACCGAAGTACGCATCAGGCACCTTACGGGTCCTGCACACCACCAGACACAACACAACACACGTGTGGACACAACGCATCAATCATTTGTTTGCGTATGCACTGCACACGTGTGTGTGAGAGTGGGTGTGGGTGTTGGTGGTGCGTGCTGACTTTGCCACTTGGTTTCTGAAGTGGTCGACTCGGTTCCATCGCACCAACAGATACGCCAATGTCTCCATCAGATCCAAATACTGATCCTGCATTGCACACACAAACGTACGGACACGACCATACACCCACGCGAAGCCGCACACGGGTCTGAGTCCCGCTCAGCTCACCTTGGTCATTTCAAATCCCGGCTCGCCCAGGTATCTCCACGTGATCTGGTAGAACATCTTTCGCCGCCCTCCCATCCAGTCAAGTCGGTTGGGGTGGATGACGTACGGCACGCCGTACTTCTGCACTATCAGGTCCGCCAGCTGCTCACCATTGAACTGCTCGCGCCACCGCGTGTCCAGCCATGACACCTGTCACACACACACAACAGAAGACAAGGAGAGCTCGGCATGGCGTGTATGCAGAAAGAAAGTTCACATTAGGTCTCAGGCAAGCAGCTGCTTGCCTCTTGGCTGGGTCCGAGCTCAGGCGCTGGGCTGTTGAGCACAGCGGCCAGCTTTTGGGCTCTGTCCTCACCGGACACCGAAGCGTCCTCGTCTTCAAGTGCCTGCGCCCCATCAGGCCCAGGCCCCTTCATCAGCTTGGCGCGGAACTGCTCGATCTCAGTCAAAGACAGATCGCTGCCAAACCACACAGGGAGTGTTCGTCGGCAGGATTGCGGGTGGATCATTGCCGATGGTTCCTACCTGAGTGGATCTTCGCCGGCGTCTTTTGCTCTCTGTGTGGCGCCCACGAGTTTGCCTCCGCTGCCCACGCCCGCCTGCACGCCGCAGAAGACCAGGAAGCTGGGGAAGTCTAGACCGTCGGCCTCTGAAAGGCGAGAGAAGGAAACAAATGAATGGGGGATGTCACTGCGTGAATGCAGTGTGTGAGTGGCCTTCCTCACCGCTGCCCCAAGCTTCAACGACACGTCCGAACTGGTTCCTGGTTGTCACGTCCGAACAGATAGGGAAACGATGGGTGGATGGATGGATGGACGGATGTGTCTTGTGGTGCGCTGCTCACTTGTGCAAGTACTGTGCCTTGTCCATTCCAGCAAAGCGACCGAACACTGCACACATCAGACGAGCACACTGATGCAGATGGTTGTCTTTCCTTTCTCAGTCCTGCCTTCGTAGACGGCATATGGGTTTGGCGGGTCGAGGCTCATAAACTCGTTGACTCGCTGAATAGCACGCTCCACACGCTCCTCATCCGTGCGCTTGTTAGGGTCAAGCAGAGCCATCAACGCATTCGAACGCTTCACGCGACCAGACCTGAGCAACAAGTGGGCAGGGCAGGCAGCAGGTAGGCAAGCATCTGTGTGCACCTGCTGAGTGCGTCCTGTCCTTGTCATTGCTTGCCTGCCCACCTGAGTCTTTCATTGGTCGACCGTCTGTTTTCCTCCGAGATGATATAGTCGAACTTTGGGTCGATACCGACCTTGAGCAGGCGGCGCATGAAAGTGTCGGCCTCGGCCGCCTCACCGTCAGAAAGGGCGGGCCTGACATTCAGAACCGCCACACACCACGGCACATGCACATATATTTCATACGCACGCGAGTGCATTCCTCTCGCCCCCAGTGGCGTGCCCTCCCATCCCACGCACCATGTAAATGGCAGCTTGGCAAGCCGGTCCTGAGCGCACACAGGCACAGACACATGATGATGTGAGGACACACATCGACCCCTTCCTTCCTGCGTCCTTTCTGACCCGGAATTCGGCCATAGTGACCCTCTCCTTGCCCTGGAATAGGACCTCCCCCTCCGGCGTGATGTGCGAACAAAAGATCCCCCGCTCGCCACGAAAGTCCCCAGCCAGACGACCGAAGATCTGCAGAGCGTCAGTGGCCGACAGCTGGAATGCAGGCAGGTGCCGATCTGCCACTGAGGGCCGCAGGGCGGATGATAGATGGCGTGTTGATAGCGAGATGGTGATGGTGAGGTGCATGAGGGTGACAAGAGTGCTGAGCATTCTTTGAAAACACATGGTCCGCTGCTTCACGCCTTGTTCAGTCGGGGGGGGAGAGGGGGAGGAAATGCCTTCCTTTGGAAAAAGCTCGCAGATCTGCCGATCGACGATCTGCACAAGCAATAAAAGCTTGAGGGTGCTTGTGTGCCTGGCGATTCGTCAGATCTGGGTGAGGAAGTGAAGAGAGGCAGCTCCGAAAACAGCTGCCGCGGGATTGGCGATTCGTCTGCACTCTGTGTAACAGCACCAAGTGCATACATGCAGAGCGCGTGCAGAAGTGAGTATGCGCAGGTAAGACCTTGAGAGTGGCGCCTATTGACCGCCCCTAAATGCATAGGCGGGGTAAATGTGTGCAATGCTTCTGTGTGTGTGTGTGTGGTGTTCATTCAGGTGAGAGTGTGTGAATGCGTGTCGGCTGATGGTGAAGAAGCGCAACATCACCATCTCGGGCCTCACCTCGGACCTCAAGAGCGGCCCCACAGGGAAAGAGACGTCCGCTTCACGCATTCATTGGGCGTCCTTCTGTTCTCCTCGGTCCCTCGCGTGCGTGTGTTAGGAGCTTGCAAAGGTGTTGGAGGCGAGATCTGCGTTGCCCTGCAGATGATGCTGATTCGACGATCTGCTCGACGCCCGAATGTGGCTACTCGCCTTTGACGTTTGTGCTGGACAACCAACATCTGCCTTGCCTCCGCGTAAGGGGCGACCAGTCTCGCCATGTACAAAGTGCGGATGTAAATGGATGGGTGGGCTCGTCGCCCCTTTCTACCTTGTTGTATCGATCAATCCGGACGGGGAGGGTATCTGAGTTCGATAGCCAAGGCGAGCCGGTGCATGAGTCAAGGTGGGACAGCGAATGACATTGATGTATTCAGCAAAGGCCAAGGGGGAAGGAGGGGAAGTGGATACTTACTGTTTTATTTTCTGCCTAGCGGGGGGTTTCTTGGGTGTATATATGCATGCTGATGTGACTGTCTTGCTCTGGTGGGACTCACAGACCAGAGCAAAACAGTCAACACACGCATTAAAACAGATCCTTCAGAGTTTGAAGTCGAATTCATACACATCTGTAGTCGAACTCATACACAGCCGAAACTCAGTTTTCTGCCTCCAAAACCCACTTCTCCAATTGCAAAGGCCCGGTTTAGTGCATGGGGCAGCGGGTTTTTCCGTTGGGGGCCCTGTCTGGTTTTGCACTTGTTCCGCCCTGGTGGTGTGATTTGAGTCTCTTTGGGAGGTGACCAGGTTATCTAACCCATTTTTGACTGTGTACAGAGTGATTCAGCCCAGCTGACCCACATACACAACTGCCCCGTACAAATACGGTACGAAGTTGACTGTACAAATTCAATTGCATCACACAATTGCAATTGTCGAAAGGCATGATAATGACTGTACAGCATACACACCGATTATATAGTATATGACGACAAGCAGAGGCTGTCTCGCCACATCATCGTGGTGCCTCCTCACGTGTATAATCATCGTGCGCTGGCGCGCGCAAAGAGGAGGCTTGCCAGGTTAGAAGAGATTTCAGCTGCTCTTTGAGCAACCTAGTCTCTTCTTCCTGTCGCCTGATCTGTTCCTTCAGTGACGTGACCTCTTCATTCTGACGCGTTGTCTCTTTCTTGAGCTGCCGAATCTCTTCACTATGCCGCCTTACGATGTCGTCGTCCATCCTGCGTCTCAGCGACTTGACAGTGTCGACCTCTCTCCTCTCAACCGTTCTCTCACTCGCATATCGCCTAAGCATAACCACGCTTGGGGGCTGCGATATTCTCCATGGCCACCACCACCTGCCATCGAACGAGCTCCGTCTACGTCTTCCGGGACCCAAAGGTGTTGTTGCCGGTCGTTCTAACTGTTGAAGACTTGGAGTCCGCTTCTCCCAAGCATGGATGCGATGAAGAAGGCCAGAGTGGACAATCTTGCGGTACCTACTTGCCTTCACAGCAGCCAAGAGATATCTCACCTCCCTCTGGAAGACATGCCTTAGATGTACTGCTGTTCTCTTGAGACGACGCTCAACTGAAAGTATTAATGGATGACGCCGAGACACATGGGTGCTGTTAGTTGTGAGGCAAGACAAAAGCTTGCTTGGAGAAAAAGAGGAGAGGGCGTCCATAGGCGCGTTGAGGTGGTTGACTGCTGTATCGATCGGGCCATCAGGTGGTCGTGGAGTCGTTGTGGTATTAGCATATTGGGCGGTCACGGGGGAGTGCAGGCTGGAAACTTGTCGCTCCATTACCTGCGACCCGCGACAAGTAAGGAAACAAATGAAGATTGCCTTTTCATTGCTGCAATGCAGATACCCGGAGACGACGATTAAGCCGCTTGGCACTCTCCAAAAGAATTGAAATCAAGTCCTGATGGTTACGAGCAGCAACATATTGTATCGATCCTTATGTGATTTCTCGTTTGTCGAGTGTACACACACCATGTAGCGAATCCTCAATGTGCCCGTCCTGGGTTCCTTTGAGACAACTTCAGGCAACAAAGTTGCCACATCCTGAAGACAGAGCAAAGTGGCGAATGGATATTGGGTCAAGAGCATGCTGACTTGCGCTATGAGGCCGAAGTGCACTCTATTCGATCCCTTGATGCCTTCTTGAGTCTGCACAGCATAGACCATTTGTGATGCTTCTTGACGAGGCGTATGTGTACCTGTTTCCATTCGAACTTGACGGGGTGCAACCTGTCGATAAGATGCTCGACGCTGTCACGATCCCCCGACGAGACAACTGAAAGGTTCCGTTTGCTTCTCGAGAATTGCTGCCTCCCAGAACGGGAAGCCGACGAAAGATAAACTTCCACTGACTGAATAGCCTTCTTCAGTCGTCTGTCTGATGAACTATTGCAACCGCTGGCGTGGATAACACTGCAAGCAGTTGTATCCATTGTGACCGCCCCCGGACTGCTAGAATCCAGTATGAATGTCGAACCAGCCTGTAGATTAAGGGTCGCTCCACTGACGACATTCAAAGTACCGCGGATTTCAACATTGTTGAATGTCGATGAGTCTTCAACAGACAGTGTGCTGCCAAGATATGCAAACTGACGGACAGATAAAGAACTGCCCAAAGACACGTAGTCTAATACGGACAGGGTGCTGGCGAGACGGGCCAAGCCGAACACCGACAACGTGTCACCCATTCTCGCGAACGATCTCAGTGATAGCGAGCTTCCCAGCTCCACGGAGTCCAATACGGAAAGGCTGCTGGCGAGACGGGCCAAGCCGAACACCGACAACGTGTCACCCATTCTCGCGAACGATCTCAGTGATAGCGAGCTCCCCAGCTCCACGGAGTCCAATACGGAAAGGCTGCTGGCGAGACGGGCCAAGCCGAACACCGACAACGTGTCACCCATTCTCGCGAACGATCTCAGTGATAGCGAGCTTCCCAGCTCCACGGAGTCCAATACGGACAGGGTGCTGGCGAGACGGGCCAAGCCGAACACCGACAAAGTGTCACCCATTCTCGCGAAGGATCTCAGTGATAGCGAACTTCCCAGCTCCACGGAGTCCAATACGGACAGGGTGCTGGCGAGACGGGCCAAGCCGAACACAAACAAAGTGTCACCCATTCTTGCAAACGATCTCAGTGATAGCGAACTCCCCAGCTCCACGAAGCTCCGCACGCTCAAACTGCTCCCCAGTGCTACGTTGTCCAAGACGCTTAAAGTTGAGGACAAACGCGCCACACCCCAGACAGAAAGGTCTGCACCGAGTCTTGCAAAGTTTCGCAATGACAGGGAGCTTCCAATTATAGTGTACGACGCCACAGAAAGACTGAAAGGGAAGACCTCATCGAGAATCCAGTTGCCAATAAGCCTGCCTCCATAAGCTGCTCCATCCTTGGTATACATAACTGTCTTGCCAGTGTACGTTTGGATAGACAGCATGCCTTTCATTGCTGAATACCCATAGATAGACAGCCCACTTCCAAAACGCGCAAATGATCTCAGTGATAGCGAACTCCCCAGCTGAACGAAACTCCGTACGCTCAAACTGCTCCCCAGCCCCACATAGTCGAGAACCGAAAGAGCGCTTCCGAGCTTTGCAATGCCAAAAACCGACAACGAAGACCCGAGACGCCCGAAAGACTGAAGACTGAGAGATGATCCGAAGTCCACAAAGGACCTCAAACTGAGAGAAGAACCTAAAGTGACGTTGTCGAGGACTGATAGACTGCTTCCCATTCTAGCGATGCCGTAAACTGACAAGGACGAACCAAGCCTTCCAAATGAGCGAACACTTATACTGCTGCCCAGTGCTACGTTGTCGAGCACTGACAGAGCGCTGCCCAGTCTAGCGATGCCATAAACTGACAAGGTGGAACCGAGTCGCCCAAACGATCGCAGGCTGAGCGAACTTCCGATATTAATGTCGTCTAGGACAGAGAGCGCCGATCCAAGTCTCATCAGGCCGAAGACGGACATGGATGAGCCGAGTCTCGTAAAGGAAACGACACTTAAGCTGCTCCCCAGTTGCGCAAAGCTTCTGAGTGATAGACTGCTTCCCAGTCGGGCAAATTCTCTC
Source organism: Vitrella brassicaformis (assembly GCA_001179505.1). Taxonomy (NCBI): domain Eukaryota; family Vitrellaceae; genus Vitrella; species Vitrella brassicaformis. The sequence goes on along the minus strand of CDMY01000577.1, from coordinate 4,505 downwards.
ACGCTAAGGCTGCTTCCCAACAAGAGAAAATCAAGCACCGACAACGAAGACGCCAACCGAGCCATTCCGTAAACGCTCAAGGAGGACCCCAGCCGACTGAAAGAAGCCACACTGAGGCTGCTGCCGACGTCGAGAAAGCTGGTCACCGACAAACTGCTGCCGATATCGGCTCGGTTATAGACAGACAGGACGTTGCCGAGGTAAGCGTACTCCATCACAGACAGTGAATTGCCCAGCAGAGTAAAGTCATGAATCGACATTGCTCCTTCCACCGTAGTGGAGCCATGGATGGAGAGAGACGACCCGAATTGTGCGGACCCGCGCAGAGATAGGGAGCTACCGAGAAGCGCGAAGTCCAGCGTTGATAAAGAAGACCCAAACCGGACCGTTCCGTAGACCGACAGGCTGCTGCCCAGGCGAGAAAATGACTGGACAGAGAGGGAAGAGCCAATAGTTGTCATATCAAGCACCGAAAGAGTTCGCCCTATCTGCGCGACGTCGAACACGGAAAGACTTCGGCCGAGGCGCACAAACTCCTTGACAGACATAGAGCTCCCGACCAACGCAGAATCGACGAGGGAGACGGCAGCATGAAACACCGACCGACCTCTGACCGACAATGTGGAACCCAGGCGAGTGTAAGATCGCACCGACAAGCTGCTGCCCAGCTCCGCATAGTTGTGCAGCGACAGTGTCGATCCCAAGTCTGTCCTCATCCTGACGGACAGCTCAGAACCCATAGTAGCCATCTTTTCCACCCACAGCGTGCTGCCGAGCTCTGCTGCGTTGAGAATGGACAGGGCGGCAGTAGATAGCGTAAGGTAGTCGATTTGATCCGTATTGCGGATCCTGAAACGATTGGTGGCATCGTTATATAGGTCCCACTGACGTACGCCGGCGTTCTTGAAGGACAGCCGTGATGTGGTGTACGATGGGTCTGGAATGAATGGTTCAGACACACATACACCCAGAGGAGGACGACGCATGAGGACGTGTAGCGTGTGCTTACTGATATCGACAGGCCCAAGGAGCGTGATCTCTCCCTCCTTCGATACCAACATCCTGATGGAAATAACACACACAGAGGAGACCTCGAAGTCACTTGCGCCCACTGCAAATGGCCAGCAGTGGTTGCCGCCGACCATGCATTGCTCCCGGGCAGGATCAGCAGCAGCAGCAACCCAGATAACCACCACGTACCCCACACTGACCGACCCCTGCGCCATTCACGCTGGCATTTCTCGCTCCTCATCCATTGTCTATCCATGTTGTTGTTGCGATAGGGTAACTACCTGCATTCATGGAGATCGTGCGCGGGAGAAAGGAGAGGAGAGGGAGGTAGATGACATCCCGAGTATCCAGCTGACCGTGTTTCAGGATTTGGGAAAGTTGCAGTGTTTTCTACCACCAAGCTAAACCACCGCAACCACGGCTGCTCAAGCATCTGGGCTGCATTCAGCGCCAACCTCCGGAAATGCGAGCCGAACGAACCCTGAAACCCAGACCCTCGACCCTTCCTTCTCCGTTTTCCTCCTCTCGAACAGCTGGACACAGCCTCCTTCGCAAGGGGTCACTGCAGGTGAGGGAGATTTGGCAGGCTGGGTCCTATGGGAAGCACATCGTGATAGCGGCCGCGCCTCAGGCGCTAGAGTTTGCCAATGTGGGTGGCGCGCCGCCCAGCTGGGCTCTCAGTGGATCAACGACAACTCCATTCTCGTCATCTACAAGCTGTGAAGGCAGGAGTCGACCGAGAAAATGTCACGGAAGTTGTCATCACGGTGGCCGATAAGGTCGCCCATTCAGTTTGAGCTGACGGAGAGGTCAACTTCGACAACTCCCTTTTCGTGGCGAACAGACCAGAGCCAGTCCGTCGGCAGGGGCGTCCTCGTTGTTCAACGACCAGGTAGAGACACATCTGCGCGTGAATGGGTACAAGCAGCGGCCGCCTGTCTGCGTTCACTTTGTGTGGCAGATTCACTCTGGTCGGGAGGCGACCAAGAGCAACACAGTCACAGCACAGACCTTCAAGAGCCCCATGAACAGCTTTATCGGTGCGTGAAGCGGTTGCGTGCAATGGACAGTGACTTCAAGGTGAGAATGGGAAGGGCTGCCTCACAGGCACATGGACGTTTGTCTCTCTGCTGGCACCGAATGCGGCGCAGTGGGCGGCCTACCCTATGCTGGAGAGCGACGCAGGGGTAGGGTTGGATCAGTTGGGGTTGCTTCTTTGTATGGAGCATGTATACTAGCGTAGGTGATTTTGTTTGTATGGGCATCGGACTCCCTCTTTCTATTTCCTGACAGCCAACACTCTTTCTTTGGCAATGAGCAACCACACATGCGGACCAGACGAGAGGCAGGCAGGCAGGCAGGCAGGTTTCGATTGACGCATAGGTGTTGGATGCCGCTGCGTCCCCGCCCCCCTCCGCCTGTCGAAGTGTGCGTACTTTCATGGCTGAGCGATGGCTGCCCTCCCTGTGCGTACATTGGTGATCGACGGATGGACTCTGTCTTCACAGATACGCTGAAATGCTCCCATGTGGCATGGTACCACGATGAAGTGTGGTAGGCATTTGTACGGTCCATTTACATAGCCACGCATCGCTGAGCAGATTGGATTGCCATGGCAGAAAGCTCCCCACCCTCCGTGCTGCCCCTGGCGGCCAAACTAAAACACATTCAGACAGCTACCCCCACCAACCACCGCCTGTCACAATTGTCGTTCGCCCCTCTGCTTGATCAGCGGTTTGTGATTCCCGCAACTGGTGTGTGTGATTCCCGCAACTGGGTACGGCTGTCGCTCACACAGCACAAATATGCACCAATGCCTTATTTCAGCGAAAAGCCGGCCATCAGCGCATCACTCCCTCTTCATTCTGGCCTTGACGAACTTCATGGCCATGGATGCGACGAAGAGCACGAACAGACCGAACAGCAGCACGTCTGACGCCGCCTCCGAACACACACTGCCCAGAAACACACACGCACACACACAAACACACAAACACAGCGCAAAGGGGCGTCAATGCTTGTGCGTCTCTCTCTGTGCCCCTCCCTCCATCCCTCCATCTCCCGTCCCCAAGCCTTACGTGCGATATATGTCGGTGAGGATGGTGCCCACGATGCCAAAGTCGCTCGGGATCTCCACCGCATTCACACCGCACAGCTGCTTCCGAAAAGTGAGCACGAGAAAGAAGAGCACCATGGCCAGGAAGGTCACAAAGCCCCACATGTCGCCCTTCATCATGAGCCCGAGCAGCCCCCCTTGCGACGCCCCCTGCTCATGCTGGTAGCACTGCACGCGATGCCTGCCCCACTGCAGCAGCAGATAGCTCCGGCACCCCTTGGGGCGGCACGTGACGAAGTCCCTCCCCACCATGACGTGCCATATGGGGCCCAGCTGGTCCGTCAGCTGCCGCCTGACCTCCTGTGCAAGCAGCTGGAAGTCCTTGGTGTCCTCAGTCTTGACGCGCTGAGTGACAATGGAGAGCGCCCGCTTGACGGCACAGCTGGCGGGGCTGTCCTGGTCATCTGGGTCGGGTGAGGCCTCCACCACTCTGATGCGCTTGCCGCCAGGAGATCCATCCTCTCTGCTGTCGTCCTCTGCAGGAGTGGCACCACTATCTGCGATACGAACACATCAGCTGGGCGCTTCTTGGCTCATTCCTGTCCCTTCTTCCCTTGTATGTGTACCTGTCCTAGACGCGCCATATTCTTCGCTGTGCGGCGCTGCCGGGTCGCTCGGCGCACCAGCCACCCGTCCACTCGGCAGGATCTCTACTCGTGGGCTCTTGTAGACCAGCACGGTGGTCTCATTCAGCCGGAATAGGCCCATAGTGCCTGGCCGATACTTGAGTGCATAGCCCAGCTGTGTGCCGAAGCCGACGAGCACGTGGAACGAGGGCTGGAATCGCTTGTCGAGCACTCGCTGAATGGCAGCGGCGAACTCATCTGCCCGGGGGTCCACACGTCCATCCTTGGTGTTGAGCCGCAGCTGCTCGTCGAGCGCGACGATGGCGTCGCGCACGAACTTCTGATCCTTCTTGGGCAGATCCTGCACGCACATCACGGGAAGATACTGAACGATGAACGAAAGGAGGCGGCGGCACCGTGATTTTGCGTACCGATCGGAAGATCTTCACGACAGACATCGTTGGTATTGTCCCCTCTGCGCTGCAACCCAGAGAACGCTAACTGCGCAGATACCTCTTTTGCCGGGCTGTTTTGTTGGCTAAGCTCGCATATGAATCTCGAGAAGGACGAAAAGACATGTCGGATAAATAGCGTGCTCAGGTTGCTGGTAGAGTAGTTGATGACCAAGCAGATGGAGTCAGAGTCTTTTCGCTTTGGAAAGACCCAGTCTGCCTAACGCTATGGCGTTGGGCTTCCGCTAGAATAGTAGGCTCCGTTTCACGAAGCTACCTAAGAAAGCGGGTATCTCCCTGGGCTCTGGCCAGGGGTAACTGGCCAGACGGTATTATGTTTGGTTCTGCTGCTCGTTTCAC